>VXBO01003117.1:0-19609 GCA_013400135.1 Rhinoptilus africanus | reverse complement strand
CCAGGCAGGCCTCCTGCATCCCTTGGCCGATTTCTTGCTCTTAGGGATGCACCGATCTTGAGCTTGGAGGAAGTGGTCTTTGAAATAATTTTGAAATCTCTGATTCTGAACAGAGTTAAAATGTGAAACCATAATCTCATTCAGTAGGACTTTGCAAATGTGTTTTCATCTTAAAATCACAAGTCTCCATCAGTTTAGTGAACTACTTCTAGTAGACTTTGTCTTGCTTGTGCCCATGACACTTCTCCTTTTGGTCTCAACAGATGTTTATTTTCCTAAAACTTGAGGACACTGAGTACAATAAAAGTACCAGGGCGGAGGTTGCTACAAGGAAAAGCTTAGCAAACTAAAAAAAAAAAAACGTTTGGCATTTGTTCCAAATGAGGGCATACTAGAGCTGATCCTTTTTTGACTAATGCACCCCCGAGTAATCAATTAATCAAGTTTTTGCTGCTGGTGTCAGGGGGTCTCATCCTTTTAGGCTGGCGTGTGCTAGCAGCAGATGCACATCTAGGCTGCAGTGTCTCCCCATGTCCTTCTCCTTGCCAGGCTCTGAGATGGAGTCAGCACATCAACAAGCGCGGTTGCATGCGGTTCCTCGGCCCCTGTCTCGTGGATGTTACGTTGTGTTGTAATTCTCTCTGAAAATGTTGCCTGATCTTTCTGAGGAAAGAGGAGATAGGAGCTAAGTGTCAACTTTAATTTTCCTCTCCGTCCGTGAGCATAGGTCAAAGGCCTGGAATAAAACCTGTGGGACAAAGTTCAAGCCAAGCTGTTGTTTACATGGTCCTGCATGCTGCTGGGGCATGGGCTGAGACAGGGCAGTGGGGTGTTAATGGCTCTGGTTTTAAATTTCCTGCATCCCCTTTGGTTTAGTTGGATATCGTTGCGTGCACTTATCCCAAGGGGCGTGTGGCTCAATCCAAGACTGGAGAGCTTCCCTGTGGCTCATGTAGGAAAGCGGGCATCCTCTTGCGATCACAAACACGTTGTTACTGGAAGACTTGATACAAAGCTTGGAGGAATTCAGGAGGAGAGTCCTGGAACACTGGTTTTGTCTATTTATGTTTCCTCCTCTTTCACTGTTAAGAGGAAAGCAGTAATTAATACAGCTGGATGTGAAATGCAGCATATTCTGTTGGCTCCAACTTCTTTCTAGTATTCAGTTTCCAGACCTAGCACAGACAGAGGGTAGCAGTCAAGACTTTTGGTTAGTGTAGGATTCTTCTTAGGAGGAAAAGCGTTCAGTGGTGATCTCTGTGTAACTTAGCTCTTACCCTGAAGATATATAACAATCTAATGTAGCAATAGTTCACTTCCCTTTAAAATGGAGCACTTAGTGTGCTGGTATTAGCAAAGAACCTGGAAGTATCAACTCTGGGTAGCAACTTCGTAAGCTTGCAGCTGAAGAATGAATAGCTTGAAAGTGCATTTCACTCTCTTAAGTGGTGTCCAAAATATACACTTTCAGAAAGTTGCTGGGATGCACAGTCTCAGTTCTAAGTCTGTCCTTATTAGGATGATTTCAGATGTGTGTGCTAGCTTCCCCCCCACCGCCCTCTCCTTGCTGGAGCAACAGTTTAAGGTGCGATGTTCTCTGTAAACTCACGCGCACTGGGTATGACACCTTTAGTTGCACCGTTAGATGTATCAGAAAATGGTATCCAAGAGCTTGATTTGAGGAAAAGCAACTCTTAAACGGTTGTGTGTTGGTTGGTCTTTTGGCGGTTTGTCTGCTTTTTTTTTTAGCATTGTATCTTGAATAAATGGGCATGACTGATCTGAGAGAGCAAAGGGGTAAGCATGGCAGAGCTGGGCAATGATGTTGAAATAAACCAAGCAGTGAGTTGATGAGAGTTATGGGTGTTGGAGAATCCCAAATGTTGATGTTTTCTTGCTTTCTTCTGGAGAAGTAAGTCCTAAAGTGTTGCAGTTAATGAAGGAATTGACTGCATGCGTAATACAAATACTAATCCAAACTTCCTTTGCATCCCTTTGATCCTTGTGCTTTGTCTGGCTTGAAGTTTTTTAGAATGTCTTTAAGGAAATGACTTGCTACATGTGCTGAGAATGACAAAAAGTCAAATATGAACAGGTCAAGAGCCTCGTATGATGAAGCAAGAGTGGAGGGGTTTAAAGTGGAAAACTGTTTTTTAATGTCTTTTGGAGGAATGCTTAGGAAAGAACTTTTTTTACAGCAAAGTACAAACAGCATGGTCTGAGCACTGCAAGTGGGCAATCTTTATCCAAAGCAATTAATTCTTGAAAATAGTTTTACTACATACTTCAACCACAATGTTGGTTACTTATGATGTCCTTGAAAGGCTTCCATTGAGTAGGATGATCTGGAGTCTAAAATTTAACTTGAGGTCATGCTTTGTGCTTCTTGCTGATGAGAAGAGTATAAAGGAGCATGAAGAATATGCTCATGTGCAAAAGCAGCTAATGCATTTGGCAATCTTTAGAAGAGTGTATTTGTCCAGTAAACGTAATGTAATAGGATCTGGTAGATTCCCAAATGTAGAAGATGTGCTGTAATGGAAATTGTGTCAAGACTTCAGTAATGCTTTGAAAAGACTTGAGTTGCAGAGCCTTAAAGGTGCTCTTTATGGTTATTGTGTGCAATTTGCTTTTACCATCTTGTAAAATCTTTTAAGACTAAATTAGTTTTTCATTTTTTCAATCTGCTACTAAGTGCAACGTTTTGCATTACTCTTTATTGGGGAGTGTATGATCAGATCAGCATAGCTGAAATTGGGAATGTTAAATTGTTTGCAAAAGTAGCAGTTAAATTGCTTTCAAAAGAAACAAATCCAGGGATGCCCCCTCAATCGCTGTGCTTAAAATACAACGTACACCGGTCTGTTGTAGTGTGGCATTAAGAGGATTAACAGGAGAGTATATTGATCTCGAGAATTTTGAGATCATCCTATTGTCATGAGATATATGCCTGATCTCCTAATCAAACCAAATTTGGCTAATTCTGTCCATGTTCCTAGTTTTCTCTGCGATAACTGAACGTTATTTCTACTTTTCCTTGCTTCTCAACAGAGAAGCAGTTTTGTTAAATTTGGTTTTATGAGGATTGGACACTGCTACTTTTAGATTTATTTTAAACTGGAGGAGTCACTTCAATTATGCTGTGCTAAAACAAAAGCAGAACACATGCAGAGTAGCTTTTGCGCTATTTTTTTATATGTTCAGGAGACCCAGTTGCTAGGAATAGGCACTTAATTTAAAAATAGGTCAGTTGTCAGGTATAGATAGTATAAATGAATGATACAAAGCTCATATTGGCTCTTATAAAAACATTAATGCATGTACTAGTGGGTGTAAAGTGGTAACAGCCTGAAGACTTGCTTTAATACAGATGATCTTTTCCTTGCTTTACAGGAAAATCTTCACTGACGATTCAGTTTGTGGAAGGACAGTTTGTTGACTCATATGATCCAACCATAGAGAACAGTAAGTAAATAACTGACAAGCTGCTCTTCTGTACCTAACTTCTATCAGAAGCCATTGTGGTTATATGTATTACTTATATAAGCGTTTATGTATTAACACTAAAGCTCATTAATTAACTGTTAAATTTCATTACTGTTTTAAATCAATGCTTACTCAGCTTACAGTATTGCAGTGTGGTGTGCATATTTCTCTTTTAACACTAAATGAAAGAAAACCTAAACAATTTGGCCAAAATCTCCTTTTTGTATTATATATATGTTGCTGGGCGTCTGCTTTCCCTAATATAGTTGAGGCACTTCAAATTAAGTATGTCATGCCTATATGAGAATGTGCCACTATATACAAATATTCCAAAGCCTCAGATGTCTCATATGAACACAAAGCCAGCAATACCAGTCATGAGTAAATGATTACCTTAGAAGGTGGACATGCTGTGGCCATGATAAAAGGATAATCTGGTTGATAACAGTCAATTTGCTGCGAGTACTGGGTAACTGACTTCTCAAATGTCTTTTTTCTCTTGGCAGTTTTTTTAATATTAGTCCTTTTGTGAATAGCTAGCATAGCGGGCGAGTAAAGATACTAATACTAAAAATGCTGCCAAGAGCAACAAGTCACTTCAGAGGCGAGTTAAATCCGGTGTTTGTTACAATCCAACCACCTCTTTCTGAGCTAGCGGGGGTCATAAAGTACTCGAGCAGCTGTGGTGCTAGGCTGAGTAACTTGATAGTGTTGGCTCACTTTAATCATGTGGCAAATTAAACTTTGATTTCATGATCATATCCTGGGAGTTCTTACATTTTAATGATTTCTGAAATGCAGTGGTAGCATGTGTTTTTATTGTTTTGAATTTGTGCCTTAAGATATTAAGCCTATGTGATATTCTGGTAATTGGAATTAAATCATTAGTAGAACAAGGTTTATTTTGGGTATATATGGTAATAATTACAAATCAGTAGCTATCACAATAGTTTATTTGGGATTACTTTATTGCTTAGAACTAAAAATCAAATGCTACTATTTGAAGAAGCTCTAAACTTGCTTTAGCAAGTCAGAGTGGGTAATTTGCCCCTTGACCCGAATGATCTGGTAGTCCTTATACAGATGTCATTAACGTTAACGCTTCCCATCATCCCTTTTTACTTTGTTAGAATTATAAATAAGGGGGTTTTTTTTGAATTAAAGTTGCTAACACAATTTTGGGGATTCAGTTTCTGTATATTAAATCTTTATATGGGTTGGGACAGGTTATTTTTCACTGCCTGTGCTATATAAATGCAACATACTTAAAGTAATCGTTCAGTTTTATGCAGGTATATAGGAACGAATAAAGCCTGAGAGGCATGGGGTCAAAATCTGTCTAAAATACTGAGTCTCTCTCTTCTTTTGGGATTTTCCCACCTTGATACCAGAGTGGCTTGTTTTTTCCTTTACAAGCTCTTGTCCACAGAAACCTGCTGTGTGTAACTGCTGTTTGTGACTCTGTAGTTGTACGTCTCGCTCTGGTAGCATTTCTTAACTATATGAAAATACACTCTGGATGAATTCTACACTTATTTGACTCTCGTAGTCTGCACTGCTTGCTAGATCTGAACTGTAAATGTTAAGCATGTCATGGCCATGAAAACTTTGTTGGGAGAGGGCATCTTGAAAGGACTTAACTTTCAGTTGATTTCTTATTTGTTTGGAAAACAAATAGTATTATTCATTTGGTGAAAGTCTTGTGATCTGCGGCATGGCTGGAGGAATTTCCTTTCTGAAAGGTAGAGAATTGAAGGGTCCCTCTTGCATCAGAACATGTTGCAGGGAAAGTAAGGGTTGAACACGTAAAAGATGTGCACTGAGGTTCGGAACAGTAGGAGGTCTGTCCCATCCTTCAGCCCTGTTAAGGTCTGACAGAGAGAATGTTTTAAAAATGCTTTTATGAGGAACAGAAGAGATAACACTTCCAAATTTACCACTAAAATTTAAACTATATTGAAGGTATCTTTTTTTAAGAAAAACAAGTGAAACTGGTTTTGATGGGGTTAGTATAAAATCACTCTTTCGACTTAGGTTCTTCATCTTTTTAAAATGCTTTTCTAAATACAATTCTTCGATCAGTCCACGCTTTTGACATTCCTAGTTGTATGTTTCTGTGTAGTGTCGTAAGACACAAAGTATGTAATCAACTCTCTTATTGTTTTCCAGCTTGTAATTTCAAACCTGGTTGACCATGCTGGCTAAAGGGGTTTAGAAGTCCAGGTTCCTGTGCTGGGGTGGTGTTGGAGAATGATGCATTTTTCCAGTGCTTTATGTGGGCTTATAAAACCTTTTCAGTTTCATCTGGTGATTGGGTCTACATTAGTGTCAGAAAACTTGGAAATGAAAAAAAATACAGGCTAAAGAATGGGCTGGCCTGTGTGATTTCTGTTTCGTCTCCAGAAAATTGCTATGGATAATTCATTACAGTATTCTACCAGCACTGATGAAAGGGTAGAAAGCTGCAGTACTGCTGGTAGCTTAATCTCTATAATTTTTGTCATCACATAATAAAATTTGCACAAAAAATTGAGTGTAAAGCTAAACTGTATAGAAAGCAAGCTATAGTTAAGTTATAGTTACAGGAACAAGTTGCATATAAGCCTTGAACAATAGGAATAAGACCTAGTATTCTAGTAGATCCATTTTTTCAGTGTGAAAATCCCTGTCATCTGTGGAAGTGGTGAAGGGAAAATAAGCTGCATCAGATCCCACTTAGCATTTGCTAAAGTCAGCACTGCTTCACTGTCACGTTTTCTTTTGCTTATATTACATGAGAACCAGAAAAGTTAGTTTAAGTTAATGAGCGTGTTGAATTCAGTTGCTTCTACTAAACTTTTGTATCAGGAAGAGTAACTGGCAGAGTTTTGTAGCAGCAACGGAGCTGAAAGTTAAATGCTTAGCAAAATAGATTTTTCCCTTTCTGAATGTCCCAACAGGAGTGACGCCTCGATGGGTGGCTATTCTTGAGAGCACCAGGTTGAGAAACTAGTAGAACAATGACTTGTAGGAGTGTTGGGAAGAGAAGGAAGATGCCTGCAGAGCAGGAGTGTGTGGAGGGAGTCTGGGTGGACACTGAGCCAGATGGGGCTCTGAAGGCAGATCAGCTCACATGAGCTAAGACCAGAACAATACAAAGCTAAAATTTTATTGGAATAAAAACTAGAATCTGAATTTGGAACTCAAAGCAAATAGGTCAGAAGGAATAGATAATGGAGATGTGCACATAACTGTCCCCACCCCCATCTTTGCAGGGATGTCTCTGGTTATCATTAATTCAGTGACTTCGTGTTGCAGGAAAGCTGACTTAACTGCCTGTGTCTTAAAAATGTTTTCTCCAGCTCCTGTGAGGCCTGCCTGGCTGCTCTCAGCTCTTCTTTGCAGTTTCAGAGAGGCTTCCAGCACTGCGCTGCAGCTCTGTGGTCTTCCCTTCTCCCCTGGACAGGCTCAGTAGCTACCCAGGGAAAGGAACGGTCTTCCCCCACGGCCTTCCTACCTCCATCCCATGTTTTTTAATACAGTTGTGAGTAGAAGCATATTAGAAATGGGGAGTGGGCTGGAGGCATCCTAGTAGTTTTGGAGGGGATACCTGTAGGTTTAGATGGGTCTGCTAGAAGCATCTTTAAGGCTGAACTTCTTCCATGCCTGTCGTGGCAGCTGCACTGGAAGGGTGAAGTATGCTTCTTCCCAGGAGGTGCTGATGAGCAGCTTTCTCAAGGGGTGGAAATGAGGCTTCTGAGGAAAAACTAAAAATAGCTCTGTTGCATTACACATCTCAGTGGTGTAAAAGATGTCCTGACGGATTAGTGACAGGCGTTGACTTTGGAATGAAGACAAGTGGAAAGGGACGCAGAAGGTAGTAACCAAGGAGCCCTTATGAGGTGGTTGTATTTAGCTACCAGCCAGCAGCTATGGGCATAATGTTACACCACGCTTATGCCTTTACTCAGTAGCCTGCGTTCGGATGCTTGGTACTGATTTTTCTTTTTAATCATAATGTCTTGTTTTCACAGCAGCTGTCACTTCAGATGCACATGTAAATCATTTCATTCATGTCAGTCTAATTGAAATATACTTGATCTTAGGGTAACGATGATCAGCAGCTGATGGAGTTGCTGCGTTTTACACTTCTGCTGAGATGCAGCAACATTTAGGGCTGTGCTCTGTGTGTAATTTTACCAGAACCTTCTCTGATGGCCAAGTGGCTTTAGTTTCGTTGCAGTGCAGCTCTTGCCTGCTGCACCGTTCACTGTACACACATACCTGGTGCTGTGCTGTTCACTGCAGCGCCAAATTCTCCAAGTTTCAGCAATGCATCAGAACTAGAAACAACTGTAGGTGAAGGTGGGGATTGTAGCTTTCTTCATGCAGCTATACTTGAGTGAAGTGTTGCAGGGTGTAAGTGTGTCCTGTTGCAAGATCTGTGTGCTTCATGGAGCTGAAACAGCCTTTACCCATCCTTCAGCTGATGAGCAGTGTTTCACAGATGCTGGCGTTATGACTAGGACTGCAGAGACTGTGCAGGTCTGCTGAAATCTGTCCTTGGCGTACCAGGAAGACCCATACTGTGCCATGATCATATTATCAGTTGTTTGTCTTGTTCATAGACACAGCAGAAGGCAGCATGTCCCAGGATGATAGATGATGGAATTGGAAGCGAAGACTTCCTCTGGATTGAGGGGACCTGTGGATCACTAGTCACATTTAATAGTCACATTTGGTTTTTCCCAAGATGAAATTCTTACCAGGAGTTTTTTTAAAAAGCTTCAGCAAAGAAATGGGAGTCACTAATTATGACTGCATCAAAGCACATTTGTGTTCATGCAGTGGGCTGATCCTAGTGCTACAAGCCTCTGTGCGGAGCTAACAGTTCTCCTCACCCAGTCTGTGGTGACTCCTCCACTGTTTCCCTTCCCCTGGCTCTGTCACACTGCTTCCAGTACCGATGATGATGATGTCTTTGCTGGGTCTATTCTAGGCTTCTAGAATAGTCTGAAAAAGCTACCATCTGTTTCTGTCCCTCTTTAAATATTAACTTCATGAGGCTCTTGAAGCTACTTTGATTGCAGAGTGCTTTGATGTGCATGTGAAGTGTCAAGAGACTAGAGGCTGTTATTTTTCATATACCTGTTAATGCTGTACGTCTCCAGATGAGTCTGTTTTCCCTCCGACTTGAGGCAGTGATACTGTATATAGCAACGCTGCATGTTAGCATCTGTTCAAACAAACGGTTGCTTCTGTGCCCTTCACAGTATTCATCCAGGGCAGAGAGCTGTTGTGCATTCTTGCTTCATAACCCTAAAATTTTGTGCGGCGATGGCAAGTGTCCAGACAGTGCCTTGAGAGTGGCTTGCATGTATGTGTGCTAAGGCAGCTTGCTTAGGGGACAGAGAGGGTAAGGTAGGAGATCTCTCTTGGAGGCTCCATTTCAAATTGCATTGTTGGTATTGTAACAGCAATGCTTTACACTGTTTATTTAGACACTCTGTTTGACTTTGCTGTTTGAATTGCTCTTTTTTTTAAAAAAGGGTCCTTTGATTCACTAGGTGGGTTGAAACCCCCAGTTTCAAATATTTCAGCCCACTTACTATGGAGAATACTCACATTGTGGGAACTTGACAGGGCAATGAGCATTGGCGGGGAGGAGGAAAGCTGGCGAACTTCAGCTTCTAGGAGACCCTGTACGAAACCCAGAAGACGTAGGCAGGAGACTGCACGGTGGGATCGAGAACATTGAACTTTGCAGCTTCGGGAAGCTGTTGGATAACTTGAGTATGATGAACAGGTCGCTGCAGTGTTAGCTATTTCCCTGCTTATCTCCGTGAGGAAAGGTGAAGCTTCGTAAGACTGTTGGTATTTGAGAAAACCACCTCAACCAGAGGACAACACAAACTTTACTCAGTTTATCCATACTGTCCAGTAATAGTGTCTTGAGTGCAACACGAAGCCAGAGTGAAGCTCTGGAGCCAGGATTGTGAGCTCTGGTTGGTACACAGAGTGCTCGGTAGTACATTATTCCTGCGGGAGCCGTGACACTGTTTGCTTTTGCAGTTGCATAATACAAACACTGAGTAAGATTCCTCGGCTCCCAGTGCGTTGGCATTTCATGAATCTGAGGAAGAGAAGCAATTCTCATCACTTCTGGGGACTGAATGTACTTCCTGGCTGAGGAATAGATAGGCTGGTAGCTACAGTGAATGTGAAAGCAACATGATGTATTTTTAGCTAAATTCTTATTATTGGTGTTTAGTATATTCATAAGTTAGGCTCTGTGTGTTTTCGTCCCCCAGGATTTTTCTTTATTTTTAATCCAGATCATTTACCTCATGGTATTTACATTTAGGAAATTGATATGCTAAACTGTTTGGAAACTGGGGAAATACCCTATAATAAGTTCAAACTTAGCTTTGATGCTGATTGTGTCTTGTGTTACCACAAATTACAGTTGCCTGGAAGTCTCTTAGAAATACATTTAAGAACCCTTTTTACCCTTTCCTTTTAAGTAAGTAAAGGAGAAACGGCTGCATGCAATGTGAGTGTCTTCTGAATTTGAAATTTTAAAGTAAATTTGAGTTTCATTATCTGCAATACAACAGTTAAAAGCACAGCCACCTAATCTCCCCTTTTACTGCTACTTTAAAGCCTGTAACTAAAGTTCTTAGTGTCTTGGTTGACAATGGCATAGGTGAGTGACTTCTGATTCCTTCCTTGTGTATAATTCTGACCTGTTTCTGTATTTGTTTGTTCTAGCTTTTACAAAACTGATCACAGTAAATGGCCAAGAATATCATCTTCAGCTGGTTGACACTGCTGGCCAAGTAAGTTATCTTTCTTTCTTTGAAACTTTCTTCAGACTTAAAACAACAGGTATTCATACGCCTGTAGACCTAAGTTGTTAGCGACCATACACTCCGAGGTGAAGGTGAACTTAAATGATTCTGCCTTGTCCTTTAGTCACTAAGGAGCAATGTTTCTGTGGTGTTTATTTAAAGGCTTTGTTTTGGTTTTGCTTGTTGTTTGTTTTTTTTTCCACTGTCTGTTGAATGTATGCCTAAAAAAGAAAAGAAGGAACTGCCTTAACTCTGTAACAAAAGTTCATGAGTAGCTTGCTTGACATTTACAGACTAAACTAGCAGCCTTGCTTTAGATGGAAAACGTCACTTCAATAAACCATGGAGAAGTTTTTAATGACTCTTTACTATTTGTGTGCTCCAGCTGCACCACCGTGACTTGTATCCGTGAAATAGTCATGGGGAATAGACAGACGTGCATATATAGGTCGTACTTAGCGGGCTACCAATAAGCTACTGCAGTTTGTTGACATTTTTAGGTGATGGTTCATGCGTGCTTCTGAGCCTTCGCATAATGACAGTGAACGCGTGTCCTGTAGTGTGGTCAGTAGCTCCATGAAGTGCTGCTTGTCTGAACTCGCACTGGAGTGCTCTACCTTTTGGAAGACTGTATTAGGGGGGAAAAAACAGAATAAGGACTGTTAAACCCTGTATTTTTATCCTAAACTTTTTATTGCTTAGATGTTCTTACCTTCTGTGATTTCTGATACCTTTGGGTTTTTCCGAACTATGAGTACTGTTAAACAGTGTTAAGTGTTGTAAAATACACTGCCAACACTAAGGCTTTAAAGCTGCAGGTTGCTTGCTCATAGCTGGGAGACTATTCAGAAAGGTTGTAACCTTCTAGGTATGTTTGATCGCTTTCTTTGAAGTGACTTAGGTGCTGTATTTATGTGGTGTCAGCTTGTGGTGCTAATCAGCAACTCTACATCCACTTGTAATCTGTCAGAGGTGTCTGAAGTGATGAGAAACGTAATACTGGCGACGGGTTCTGGGGCAAGATTGTTGGATGGGGAATGTTCTGCAGAGGAGAGGGAGGTTCAGAGATGGGCAGGCTGAGAAGTGTGAGCAGTGGAGCAAGCTCCATAGGTTTTGCTTTGTGCCAGTATAAGCGTGCTTGCCTTACGTCTCCAATTGTACCCTAGTGATAAATGTAAAATTTGTCTTTGAGGAAGGAATGGCCTTGTGGGAAGGCAGGGTAACTTCACTGGTAACATATCTCTATTGCTGAGGTTTATTTTAGGATCCATTTAACGTTACACAGTATTGTAAAACCGAAATAACTTCTTTCCCAGCCTGTGGTTATTTTCAGATTTGATTCTTCCTATAAATGACTTGAACTCTGAGTTCTGGCTCACAGTGTCAGAGGGGAGAGATGATGTTGGGTTTATGGAAGGTGTGGCTCGGACAGATTACTTTCTTAAGTGTCTTGCTTAATGATCCGTAGGGAGTCCTCATGTGTACATAGCACAGCAAGGATTACATTGTAGATTTGTCATATACTTGAAAAGTTATAGCTATGTTGTTTAATCACTTGGCAAAGATCTTAATTTGCCCCACAAGTTCCAGGAAGCATTGCAGCTTTTCTTCCTTCTCCTAACAAGCTAAAAATTAAGTAATGAGTTAAAAAGAGTTGAGGTTATGGCACTTATTTTTCTTGGTACTCCTTTTCTGTTCTGTCCCTCTTTACCTTTCATGGTTATCTGTTCATATTTGCGTAGCTCAGTTAAACAGGAGTCTTGGTACAGGATCAGAGAAGAGGAGTGCCAAAGGAAATCTTGCCTAACACCAAATTCCAGCTGGAGCAATCCTGAGAAATTCCGGGTAAAGTCAAATGATCGGAGTTGCACTTTCACCTGTTCTGCACACAAACTAGCTCAGATCCCTTCTGTATTGACTTTGGGATTACAGGGCCAACTGAAGTGGCAGTTTGGCATTTCAGTGAAGGTGGGGGAGGGCTGCCCTCAGTGTGTAGCAATAAAGGCAAATAAGGGCATCTTTTGTCAAGTGTTATTCTTTCAGACTTTTTTTGGCTGAATCTGTGAAGTTGGTTTATAAAGGGTTTTTCCTCGTTTGCCAGTTAAGGAAGTTTGGTTTCTTTTGGCTGTCTAGACTTAAGCTGCATAATTGCACTGCTCCATCTGTTCAGTCGTGACAATATACAGAGAGGTTATGTGATCTTAAGCTAAAATTAACATCTTAGGAAGCAGAGGTTTAAAAATTTGAGAACTCATACATTAAGTAGTATGACAGTTGTCAAAATGGAACTGTTTCCTGGAAATACCTGTTAGAGCAATTTAGGTTTTAACATGGGATTCATAGTATTTGTGTTGCATTTCCTGAAATATGTCAGTTTGTTTCATTTGCCTGTCTAGTTAATTCTTTTTCTACAGGGGTAATAAATTCAATTATTAAGTTTCTGGTGTTCTGCTTGGTGGGTTTGTTGTGTTTTTTTTGTTTGTTTGGGTTTTTTTTTTAATTAAACACTTGTATAATGTAAGCTTCTAGTCACAAAGCAACTAATAGCTATATTTTTTGCATGTGTAGTTGATAAGCATGAATTAGTTAGTAAGCCCCAGTTACTCAGTTCCTAAAAGATCCCTTAGGTAATTTAGATGTGATCAGCACCACTTGAAATTACGAACTGCTAGATCCTGTCATCAGCTGTTGAAATTAGGAATTTAAAATGTATCACCAGCAAGATAAGAGGCGTAATTGCTAATTAGTGATAGGACAGAGTGGATGTTTTGTGCTAATACAAACTGATAATTAAGCAGGATAAGAGGATTGTGAGTAGCTTTAGCTGATACATAGTCTTAGAGGGAATAAACCAAAAAAGCTGTGGATTAAATTTTAGAGTATACAGGCTCATTCAGCCTTCTATTAATTTGGTAAAGATTCCACATCTGACATTGTGATGAAAAAACTTAATTCTGAAAGTACTACCTATACAAAATGGCCCTGCACCTGACGTCTTACCAATATGACCAACTTACAGATGGTGATCTGCTAGCATCAAGTTCTGAACTGTGGCAGTAAGTAATTTTAAATGCAATATTCCTTCTACAGGATGAATACTCCATATTTCCTCAGACGTACTCCATAGACATCAATGGCTACATTCTTGTTTATTCAGTCACGTCAATAAAAAGGTAATAAAATCTGTTGTGGTCTTCTGGTTCAGATATTAATGAGATATATTCTGGGTTCATCTCCTGCCTCTGCTATATTTTCTTTACATGTGTTTAATTTATTTAATTTCTCTTTCCCTTAGAAGTATAATGGAAGTTTAAATTGATGATTTTTTCAGAAATTTCCCCTCAGATCCAAATGTCACAGACACATTGCAGACTAACGTGCAGGGTACCATGTAAGAATTGAGACAGTGCTGAACTACACTGTTTTGAGGTGTAAGTAAAAGTACATAGAATGAGTTCAGGCATAAGTAGAGTGAGTTGCTCTAACATCAGAGACAAAGGCAGACTTGAGTGTGAACCTAAAGGGCACTGTACCTTTATGTGAAGTACTCAATTAGTTGCTAGATGGGTCCCTCAGCCTTGTAGCTTTTTGCGATACTGAGATTTCTGTGACTTCTTGTCTTGGATTGCTCTGGTTAACCATCAGAAATTGTCTTACAAATAGCAATATATGATTTTTGGCCTGTTGACTCACTCTTGATGTGCTGCAACAAATGATCTTATTTGAAGACTTTCCCAGAGTATCTATTTTGTCCTTGCTGTTAGCCGTCCATTCTGTCATGAGGACAGAGTCCATCATAGCTGGAGTCATTTACTTGCAAGACACATCTCAGCCTTTGTAAGACTTTGTCATCTTCTGTTATTTTGTCCCTTCCTCTGGCCATCTTGCTTTGTTTGAATACTGGTCAGTCTTGAATTCTTGAATATCTCTTGATAATTTTCTAATACTGTACAGCATCTTTGTTATGACAGCCAAAATAATGCTATTCTTAAATTTTTGTTTGAGTCAAACAATTAAGAACTTAGACCTTTCACTCTGATCAAGTAGAGGAGAAGCTGATGCTTCCCTTCTACTTGCAAGGAAGCTGATCAGCTTTTTACAAGTGCTGAAGCATTCCACGTCTTTTCCTCTGAGTCAAACAAAGCTCTTCATCTCAAGTGCTTTTTAGTAGACCATCATAAAATGCAGGTAAAACAGCTTGCCTGTTGGCTTTTCTATGCTTCTCAAAGAAAGGATATGGTCTGGTTATAAACTTCCGTTGCTTGCAAGGTCTTTAATGTTGAACAGATTTCACAGTCCTTCATTCTTGGATTTTATCTTTAGTTCTGAAGTAGTGAAGGGTGAGCACATGTGATCTGGAGGAAATGCAACAGATGTTAGGCTTTCATGTCTGTCTAGAGATTGCTTAAGTCTTCTTTCTTTTTTTTTTTTTTTTTAGAGAAGTTCAGTGTTGGTGCCGAGTAGCTTGTATGAAATAGGAGTTAGTATTCTCAGCCTTAAGCACACAATCCTCCGCTCCTAAAGTGAACAGAAAAATGTTCGTTGAGAAGTGGTACTGTGAGGACAACAATGTCTTTGACTAAAATCAATGTAGATCGCTTGGAGGCTTCTGCAGCTTGTGCTGTTCCCTGCTTGGCAGCTAAAGGACTTGTTCTTTTTCAGCTACTCCAGCTGTTGCTTCATGATGTCTTGAGCTTAGCAACACAGATGAAGAATTGAAAATCTGTTTTCTGTGGTAGCGTTCAATCAGTTAAAACATAAACCAAATTATGGTGAAAATACGAACAGAACAAGATATGTTAAGACTGTAGATAGATAGTCTTTTCATCAGTGCTTTACTCTTGATCAGTTTATTCCAAGATTTTTGGTTCTTCCTTAAAATTTCAAAGTATCAATGATCCTGTCTTGTTCAATACTTTATGCTCTGTATCAAGACAGTGTTTAGGCAGTAGGAAAGATCTGCCTCAATACTTAGCTTAGATGACATGCCCAGGCAATCAAATTACAGGCACCATCTGTCTTGACTTCTGTCAAAGTGTGTACATGGATCCAAGTATTGATCCAGCAGGGGTGAGAGCTTTGACAGCAACCTTAATAGAAACGCCCTTTTAAAATTATCATCTTCCCTGCTAGTCTCCAGTGGGAAGTTTAAGTGGGACTTGAGTAAAAGCTGACGCCCTACATTTTTCATATTCCCAGGCTCTCAAGCAGCAAGGTTACTGGAAGGCTTTTGTTCTAATTCAGCTTAATTAAATTCCAATTTGGTATCTTGCTAGGTTACATGATTTTGTATAACACCTTTATCTGACCACTAGTAGTTTTTTGTTGTTGTATTTCACGCATTGAGCTGTTTGCTGTAACCCCATTTGCTTGACAGAACTGGAAAAGACCTCCTATGGTCTCCAGATCTTGTGCTGGTTTGCAACTTGATGTGATGATGCTCTTTTTGGATTGGTTAATGTCTGTCTTAAAGTGCGCCCCTGCTCCTTCTAGACTTCTTAATTTGGAAAGCTTTCTAGAACATTTAAGTTGATCTGGTCCAAGCCAATTTCATTTCTGGCAGTAGCAACTTGTTTCTGTGTCAGAATTGTCTTTGAATTTAAATAGCACTTCTCTTTTCGTTTCCACCTGGATCTGTTAACAAAGATGAGTTGTTTATTTGTAGTATTTTTACTAAAAATGGAGCTCGTGAACTATCCTAGGCAAGCAGATAGGTACACAGAGTTGGGAAATGGAAGAGCCCTAGCTGAACAAGAATGTTTTGACTGGAACCTCAGGTGAGGACTTGCCAGGGTGCTGTGCTGTGGCATGGCGTTCTTCTGGCTGTGCTGGAAACAACACGCCTAGAAGTGGCAAGGAAACAGTGATTGTACCGTGTCAGGGATTCGGTTATCCTGTGGCTGGTACGCTAGATCTTTCCTGTTGCTTCAGACTGAGAAACAGTTATGTGGTCTATAGCAGAGGGATTTTTGTAGTAGTATTCTTTCAGTTTGCAGAGTCACCTAGTTCTACGTGTAGCAATACCTCTTTGTCACAACCAAGCTCCATTTAACTCTTATTTTTAAAACTATTATAAGAATGGAAGTCCAAGACAAATTCTCAAGACCAGAATTTCACTAATACCTTTTCAGCATAACCTCTATAACCCGAAAGTCCTTCCATTGATTCCACATTCCTATGTAATCTGTAGTATTGTACTTGAGTTACTAATAATAAGTTGTGCCAGACTAAGTCACGTTTTTGTTTGCAAAGAACTAATTTTCTTAGTAGGATACACTAAAGCTATTAGCTGAACATGGAGAAGTATTGTGTTCTGCTCGATCTCAAAAACTATTGCTGAAGTCAGACAAATTGACCTACCTGACAGAAAATCCTTCTTAAATACAGTAGCATTTATTCCAGAAGCAAGAAGTTTTAATGATTCAAATAGCTTGAATAGTGTTTTTAGGCACCAGCTCTTTGAGAGCTCTGAGTTGGAAGTGTGTTTGAGTGCTGCTCTATTTTTAAGAGTTTCAATTCTAATTGAAATGCAGTGCAAGTCAAGACCCTGCCTGTAGCTAACAGCCTTGGAAGTCGGAAAAGTTTGGGTCGCTTTTTTGTTGTCTAGTTGTGTGTCTCCTCCTTGAGCCTGTGCCTCTCTCTTAAAACAAATCTGAATTGTGCACTTCACGTACCAGCATTTTTTCCATAATGTGATTAGAGGAGCACAACACCTGCTCTTCAACCCCATTTATAGCTTGTTCTCAGAAGTACTAAATGTCAAATGCAGTGGATTTTGTTAGCGAGAGTTTTGGTTTCTTGGTATTTCACAGTACTGCTTCTTATCTCCCGTCATCCAGCCTTCATGTACATGGTAGGTGAACAGACAAGTATTTGAATAACCACTGTTTGATACCATCTTGCAGATCAGTTTACTCACTTTCCATAGAAAATTAGAATTTAGGCTTCTTTTGGCTTCCACATAAATAAAACTAAAGAATTCTATATGAATTAAGTGTTCTTAAAAAAAAAAAAAAAAGTAGTATTCTTTCAAGGTGCAGTGTGCTTAACTAAATACTTTTTATTTGAAACATGTTCATCCAGGATTGCTGAACTCATAGCAGTTAAATTTCTTACTGCAGATACAGACCAGATGAGAGGTGGGAGGGGCTTTTAAGTGATTCTGTTAGATGCTCTTAGGTCCTGGGTAATGTAATTTATTTCTGCAAATACTGTAACTGGGGAGGCTATAATGGAAGGCATAGGCTAGTCTTTGCTGCTTCTGGGACCATTTTGTTTGTTGTACACAAATTGGTAAGACTTTCAGCATCTTTGTAGTTCTGCCACTATACATAGAGTAAGTTTTAAACACAGCAACCTACATATGCATTTAATTGCTTGTGTATTGGGTATTAAGGATAAACATCAGAGTGCATGTGTGACTTCATCCCTTTATTTTGCAGTTTTGAAGTGATAAAAGTTATCCATGGCAAGTTATTGGATATGGTGGGAAAAGTCCAGTAAGTAGTGACACTTTCATCTCATTTCATTGCAGGCATGTTGCTAGTGCTTTGTTCAGTATACTGTAACTGTTCTGAAGTTCTGAACTTTCTTTCACAGAATACCCATTATGCTGGTTGGAAATAAAAAAGACCTGCATATGGAACGGTATGTGAACTCCAGTATGTGTGAAATGCAAGACAGCAGCCGGCATTCCTGTGGCTGCAACGCACTAGTTTTGTTCTTGGCATTCCATAACTAAAATCAAATTGTAGGTTAAAATAAGGTACTGGCAAAGGAATTGTGTCCAGAATGTGAACTAGGAGCCATGAACTTCTGTTGTAATGTTAACTTTTGCTATAAGGTTCCAGGGACGGTCATTTAATACTTTGTTGGGTTTTTTTCAAAACAAGTAACAGAAGTGTAATTTCCCAACTGTGAAATACCAGATGATATTGCAGATTATGAAAACAAAGCAATACTTTGGGACAACTGCTCTTCTGGGTCGCATCACAGTTTTACCTGGCCCAGTAGTGTATTTGACAGCAGCCAAAAGCAAATGCTCTGGATCAGACTTCACATTCCTACTACATGCATTTATGTGCTTCAGTACTCAGGTCTTTCCTGAGGTATCAAATTCCCATTCTTTTGTAAGTTACAAAGAAACATACTTTTTTTCTTTTTTCCTTTGGTCAGGGTGATCAGCTATGAAGAAGGGAAAGCTTTAGCAGAATCCTGGAATGCAGCTTTCTTGGAATCTTCTGCTAAAGAAAATCAGGTAACAGATTTAAGATGCATTTTATTTGCATAGCAATGTAATGGAATGACTCATAGTTTCACTTAATAAAGGGAAGCTAAAATATTTGCTTGCACTCTACAGATATTTTGTGTAGATGGTTGGAAACAACGTGGCTGTCTGCATTTGCATTCAGGTTTATGTGTACAAGTTTTTCCGTCTAACTGTAAATGGAAGGAGGAAGTGAAGAACTGAAAGTTAAGCTTCACTGAACACAGAAGAACACTTAGTGACAAACTAAAACTCAGATCCACGTGGTGGGTGGAACAGGGTCTGTGATCTGCTGCAGTTACCTTAAATAGAAGGTCATTGTGGTTGTGGAGGAGCAGAGTGGATGTAAGGGGATGAACCTCACATTTTAAGGTGCCAGGCAAGGCTTGGTTTCTCTCATGTGGGGAGTAATCATTTTCTGGGCCCATGGTGGGGGCAAACAGAAGAATGTTAGAATACAGAGAGGCTGCCTGACGCTGCTGTGATACGGCCGTGGTGAAGGTGCAGAATCTGATGCAGTGTAACCCCCCCGCACTTACACTTGTTGGTTTCCTATCACAGAAATGAAGTGTTTGATTACGTATTAAATAACGTCTTATTCTTGGTTGCTCTAACTAGCTTTCTTTAAAATGCCTCCTAAATATATTGTGGTATTTGAATTTGTTCTGTTGGCTGTTAATAATGCTTTGTCATTGATTCGATGCTTCATGTATCTAAGCTACAAGAGCATCCTAATTTGGGCTTGAGGTAATGGATTCTGCTGCGGACTTGGGGGAGGTGTCCTTTTTTTTTTTTTCCCCCATTTTTATTTTTTTTCTCTATAGGTCGCAACAGTGTCAAAGCTTTGCTGCTTGAAAATATAGACATACAAAGTCAAAAGGACGTTGTCAGGCTCATTTTAAACAAATGAGTCCTTATGCAGATGAAACGCTTATGTTGTCTCATATTTAACCTAACATACCGCATCCTTGTCCTGCTTGATAACATCAGCACAATCAAAAGGGCAATCCTGTAGCTGTGACAGGAC
>VXBO01003116.1:17697-68549 GCA_013400135.1 Rhinoptilus africanus | reverse complement strand
TATGATTCTATGATTCTACTGAGGCAACTGTTTCAAAGACGACCACAAAAAGGAAAACCAACCATCTGACTTGGTGCCTGATCACCAGCTCAGTGGGGATGAGGAAGGCTATCTCTCATTTGCCACAACCATATTTTAGTTAGACCAGAATTTGCTGAAAATAGTGCCTCAATTCTGTGAAACTATTTCTTAAAAAGCCAGGTCTCAAGCCTTGTTCTCACACTTTTCTGCTTTTTCTGTGAGTTACTGATGCCTCCTCTCCCTTTGAAATGCCCTTGGCTGAAAAAAGGCAAAGTTATGTTGTAAGGCTGGCAGAGTCAGCGAGTTAAAAACAGTCACCAGGGCAGCTTCTCGCCTCCATGCTACAGGTGCTTTGTTTAGTGGCAAAAACATTGCACTTAAGTAAAAAAAGCTGGTTAAACTTAGGTTCAGCCAAGCTGCTTTTGTACAGCTCCACTTTGTTACAGGATCGCTTATCTTGGATATAAATCCAGTTACTTGAGTCATAAAACACAACCTGCCTCCGATGTTTTCTGCAACTGCTGCTTTCATTGCTTTTTCTCCAGATAGAAAAAGAGGAAAGTATGTTTAACAACCTTCAAGAAAAAATAGGGAGGGCAGAAGTAAAAAATAATTAACTAAGCTGAAAATAACTGTAAGAATACTGCTATGTGTCCAGAGCTGACTCTTCAATGCAGGGCAGTGAATAGGAAAATGCACCAGCATTGAAAACAGTTTCAAACAAGCACAAGCTGTCAGTATGATGCCATGTGGTTGGAGATAGTTTTGGAGGGTCTGTAGTCCCTTTTTACTGTCCCATCATTAGCTGGATCGCAGTGACCTGCTCCAGTGCGAGGCAGCAGGAATAAGCAACCCTCTCACCATGGCTGCGGAGCTGTGCTTACCGCCGTTGGTACCTGGGATGATCCAGACCCTGACCTGCTGACTGACTTCCTGGCTTTAGCTGGGACCTGCCTCGTCACTGTGGACTTCTCTGGAAATGTGGACTGTTGGCTGACCCTGGTCACCACCAGTGCTGCTCTTGGTTGGGTGCTGTGGGGCAACCTGGCTGTCCCACTTAGCTCCTGGCTCACCTTGCCCTACGGGAAGCTGCCCCTGCTGCCCTTCACATCATGATTCCGGGTAAGGATAGAAAGTGGAGGACTGGCAGATAGCGGATGGGAGGTGAGAAGGTAGGTCTACTAGAAGGCTGGAGCATGGAGTTGGAAAGGGTTGGGGGTTGTGTTGATCCATCCAACAGGAACAAAAAAAATCCCAGTGCTCACTTGTAAGGCTAATTAGAGAGGGACTACACTATTAAAATTTCTTTACACTGCTTTTGAATGCATGAATCTCTAATGGCAAGGAGAAAAGCAGTTAGTATTTAGCCAAGCTGGTTATCTTGGCTATTATAATTTTCTTTTACAAATTATCAAAAGCACTCCCTCATCCTGTATTTGATCCTATGCAGTAAATACTGACGTTTCCTAATGCAGACCCTACATAAAGTGTCTAACAGTGTATTTTAAGTATCTAAAATGCCAATAACTTAGCTATCTAACAGTCTGGCCATAGGTATGAAGACAGCTTTGCTCTGAGTGTGTACTTCTCTCTGAACATATGATTTATTTAAAAAACAAAAGACCTGTTCTACTTTTAATCAACTCATGACTAAAAACAGTTTAATTTTCAGTACACTGAAAGAAGCTAGACTCCTAAACTGATAATGAGAAATACCATCACTTAGAAATGACCACAATGACAAAAATCAACAGTGAGAAAATCTGCTTTGGATGGCTGAGTTCCTTCAAAGAAAATTCCATATGAACTGAAACTGCCCTTTCTTTCCACATAAAATCAAACGAGGGTCTTAAAGGACTGTAGGCTGAGCTCCATTCTGCTTGTGCTTTTAGAGTCCTATAAACTTGTCATTCCCACAGTGCAAAGACTCTCCATCTTCAAGGATCATTGGCCTGGCTCTATGGCAACATATGATACTGCTAAGGTATATCTGAACGTAAACAACAGGAGCTCAGACTTCTGGACTATAAATAGCTTTGTTACTGATTTAAATCAGCTTGTAACAAAAACAGTATTGAGAGTACAGTGTCTCACCCTTCCACTGAAACCTCTTAATTTTGTTCTTCTCTGTCTATTGTAGGAAAAATTACAAAACATCAAGGGACTGGTCTTCATGGCCCAGAAAGTCTCTTTTTCACAAGTTGCTATGAAAGATTTAAGAGCTCTGCAGAAGAACATGAAGTGGAGGAAAGGAAAATGAAAAAAAAGAAAGGAAATCGTCTGCTATAAAGAACTCTAACAGAGAGAGTTCCAGCAGAGAGCAAAGGAGGTTGTAATAGAAATCTCATGGTACCGTCTTCATCAAAGAAGAAACCTGATGGCTCTTTATCAAAGTTTCACCACAGTCGGTCAAAATCTGTTGTCAGTCACGTTGGTGTAATCCCCAAGTAACTCAACCAAAGAGAATGTGAGCAACTGAACTTATTTTGGATTTAGCCAGTATCTAGTGAGAAGTATAAAAATGGTCAGAGCTAAACAGTTCATCCAACAGAAAAAGAGGTGGTCACACAGCAGGCCCTCACACAAGACGAGGGATGCATGCAATAGGAAGAAATAGTTGGAAGAGTTGACACAAACTGATGGAATTTTCTCTTTGAGAAACTTCATCCACTATTAATCACAGAACATACAGCCAAGAGTTTAACTCCCAGCTGTGATAAGGTGATTAAAACACAGTCTCCTTCCTCAAGATTATTTTATTGCTTGCGCTAAAAAAAAAATAAATAATCATTTGGAGATGAAATTCTCTTGGAAAAATGCAAAAATGCATTTGCTTAGCAGAGGTCATTGTAAGTATGCAGTATGCCAGGATTCTGTTTGCCTATTGTCTCTCAGGTGAAATATAAAAGATGCTGGTTCAACCATCAGAAATATCCAGGGTATTTCCTTCCTCACAATGCCATAATGTCAGAAGTTGCATTTTTACAGTCTACTGTCATTTACAACAATAGGGATGCAACTCTTTCTATTTGAGTACTCCACGATTTGCTCATCCTGTGACACTGAAATAGCAGCTGACACAAGCCTGGAAGAACGCAAGCCACATATGTTAATGAGAGGAGGTTTCCATTTGTTCTGACTTCCTATTGATGGGCGGCAATCTATTCTTCTTTATATGTGATTACATTCTATAAATTATCACAGTTTACTAGGAACTACAAGCAAGCATTGTCCATCACTGTTTCTGGAAATAAATCCATACCCATTCAGTGATTCAGCACCGGGAGCGAGAAGCTCTTCTGTTTCATAGCCCAGCTTCATGTTCATGAGGAAAAAAACAAGAACAAACTCACAATCTAACCCAAAGCCATCCGCATAGGGAAGGAGGCCTGTTTAACTCTTACCTTCGAACTGGCTGTGCAATTTTACTTCTGGGTATGCCGCTCCCATTGATGGCCAGCGATGGTCTTGGAAGAGCACTGCGCCCTACAAGCCCCTGACTGGCAGTCTTGTTTGGCATTGGGATCCCAGTGTTAGAATAAAACTGGGAACTGTTGGACACTGGAATACTGCTGCTGCTGCTGCTACTACTACTACTACTACCACCACCTTGTACGGTTGGGCTTACGTAGGCAGTAGCTTTGAGAGGCTGTCTGGCAGACACTGGAAATTGTCCCACACTGTGAACTCTGTGTTGAAGCTGTCCTGGTGATGGAACTGTAGAGTGGTAGAAAAGGAAGTGATCAGGTCAGTATGCAACAGATGAGGCCAGGTAGCAATGCTCATGTTTAGATAGATCTGAACAGGGATAAACACATCATTACACAATTTACTTGCTAATTATAAACTGATGAAAGAAACCCTCAGATCCAATACTGTATCCAGTAACTCTGCACTAACCTAAAATACTCTGTTCCACCCCCATCCTGAATAAAAATCCCATCCCATATCATCAGTTTTTTCTCCCCTCAAAAGAGGTTTTCATTAGCCATTACAAGCACAATAATTCTACCTATGCAATTTTAAATTTTAGAATTTTAAAGAAGAGAAATTAACGAAGATATAGACTAATAGCTGTTAGACCATTTAGATTTTTGTAAGGTTGTTTGCAATAACCACACCTTGTTTAAGGAACACTGCATTAAAGCATTATAAAACATCGCAGAAATCTAAGCTTTATGTATAAAAGCAATAAAAAGGTTATAAAAAGGTCTTGAATACAGCAGCATATTCAAAAGCTGATGTTATGTAAACTATCATTTTAAATCAATGCTATGGGTTTCAGAAGCTTTATATACAGATTTTTTACACAATCCTGCCCTCTGGTGTACATCAGACAGACATCTGTTTCAGAGTCCACATACAAAAGCGAACTGTCAAAATCCTGAAGCCCATAAACTAACATACTGCATACAGGCCAATCCTTTTCCAAGTCTATAAAAAAGGGCATCTTAAGATCATTTACAGACACAAGAGAAAATACAGATGTGTGATTGAATTAAACAGTATTGGCAATATATTGCTATGGAACTCATATCATAACACAGCTCCTTAAATAACCCAGCACAGCCACTTTAATTAGAAATGTTTTTCAAAAAATTCTTTCAGAAAAAATCACATTTTATACACATATATACACATACATAAATATGCAGAGAAACATATAGTTCTAAAATAGTAAATAAAATTAAACTCTCCATGTACCAACATGCACATTCAAGTGAGAACCTGAACAATTACTTCCATTCTCCTATCCAAACCTATTTTATATTCTCCTATTATTAAACAGTAAAACAAAATAAATCCAGCAGTCAAGTATATTTTCCAGAAAAGATGCAATTTAATAGTTTCAAAGGCGTTTGTAAGCTCTGCTCAAATTTGAAAGAGAACACCTAAAGGAAAAGGCTTTGCCAGCTTCTCCCTCCAAAGCCTCAAAGGACATGGGAGGCATAAGTTAAATCCTTTCTCCTGCTTGTGTCCAATGAAATCCACTTTTTCCATTTCCTCTCAGAATACCTCAACCACTGTGCTAGAAAAGATGGGTTTGCATCTTGATTGATCCTGTTCACATTCTGTGTTAATAATTCAACTTTCACTAGATCAATACTCCATCCCCCCACCAAGAAAATCTCCAAGTCATTTTAATTCCCCACTCAACAAGTATATTATACTTGAGGATATAACCCTCTGTTGATCACATTTGCTCAGAATAAAGTGGTTCAATTTCAGTAGGAGAGAGGTCACATATTTTAAGATAGTATTTATAGTGTACTGTAAAAACAGCATTGCATAAATTATCAAGAAAAGCAATTTTCAATTCTAGTATCAAAAGTAAAAATGTAAGCTTATATTAAATAATTGCATTATTGTTCCTTCTACAATACTACTACTACTAATTATTGGCACAATAGGTAAAGACAAAAAAAAGAGGTGGTGATGAAACCCTCAATGGTGCATAACAAGATCAGCAGAATTTGCTTTCCAAAACAGAAACTCAGAAAATCCTGAGTTATATTAAAATCCGGTGCAAAAGGAACGCAGTCTGCTTTTAATTTTTCATAAAGCAGAGGATCAGTGACAGGGACGTGTATTTTACCACTCTATCAATTCCTTGCATGCAAAGAACACAGGTACTTACTACATGACTGCATCCTTGAAATTCCATTACTCGCTCCATGCAAACTGGAGTCAAAGCTCTGACTGTTCCTCACAGTGACTGGAGAACTAGCAAAGCCAGCGTTACTGTTAATGGTGGGGGTACTTGGCATCCGAGCGAGGTTAGGCATGCTTCTTCGAAGTTTATCTGAAGCAAAAGAAGACAACATCCACAGTCATGTCACAGTTCCCAACAAACACAAGCAGCCCCTGAATAATTCCTGTAGGAAATCAAAACGGAAACAAATTACTTCAACAAAGACAGGTTTTGCTCTGCAGGAAGAATATGAATATGTTATTGACAGCCTACTAACTGAACCCTTCTGACTATCGTAACAGCATGACTATTCACAAATAATTTTGAAGACAAAAATAGGCAGTACATTTTCAGAGTAACAGGGATTTAAACACTAAAACGTCATAATAAGGATGAGTTTCACTTAAAAGCGTAAAGTAGGTCAGATGAATCATGCCCTAAATGCGCCTGTTTCTTTGCTGTGAACACAAAGCAAGACTGCAGTGACAAAATCAAATGCAGGTATCTACGCTGTGGATGTCTAGAGACAGGTGAGATGAATCCATTCTAAGTGACTAAAGTCTTGCTTTTAGGCGCCAATGAGATGCTAAAAAATTCCACTCAGTACCGAACCTTATTAGCATGTTAGGTTTCTGCAGGTGGCCACGCGCAAAACCTGCTAATATTTGATGCTATTCAGTTGCTTGGAGCCCTGGGTTGGCATCAGGATTTTCACATCTGGTGGTTCTCCCTCCAACCCCACTTGTGGTGCCTGATTTGGTGGGCCTTTTCAGAACAGGCTTTTCACAAAAAGAAAACGGCAAATGCCCCAATTATTTTTGGGGCAGGTTCAACAGCTAAGGCAAGGGTCTAAGATATCAGAAGATGCAACCCCACTCACACTAGTTCATTTGGGGAGAGAAGCTGAGACCAAGTCTGACACCTCAAGACCATTTCCCAACCACAACAGCATTAGGTGATGTAAAGTGAAGCTCTTTTGGTCTCTTCTGTCAGGGGGTCAATGGGAGATGACTCAGTTCTGTATGATCAGAGGAGACTGGTGGGGGCAGAAAAGCACACACTGAATGACCCGCTCTGAATTGCCTCCTGCGATGTTAGGGAGGGAGTGTGTGCTTCAGTAAAGCACTGCTATGGCAAACAACGGGTCATTTGTTAAATTGTCATTGACAACAGCACTAACGCAGGCCTCTTGTTCAGCTTCAGGAGCAGAAGTACTGTGCCCTGCTGAGGTGGCTATGTTTCTTTCTCCTGGTACTGCCATCAGCGTGGAGGCCACTAGCTCCTGCACCAGCTCCTGCCCCTGCCGTAGGTTCCAGCGCCTGGCAGATGTCTGCCTCCAGTTCTTACACTGCAACGGAAAGCAGGGGTATGCTTGTCTTCTAACAGGCAGCTACGACTGCTCCCTCCAACGGCATGCACGGCATTTCAACACTGACGCTTTGGATTTATGCACAGGAATGACAATCACACACAGCTAGGAACTGCTGGTTTGGGTCGACCTGCTAGCTCATGCAGGGCAAGTTCAGTCTACAGAAAAAACAAATTGACTTAGGAATCTCTGTTTATCAGTCCACATAAATGTGTAACCTAGTCAGCACCATCATGGGCTCCTCTAATCCTTAAAGCTGCTAACAAGTGACACGTAATAAGAAGTGACAGTACAGTTCTATCTATACAAGGTATTAGCAGTCACTAACAGTAACTCCAGTACGTGTGATGCCTATGTAACTCCAGTGAGCCGAGTCACAGCAAGACTAGAACTCCAGCTCGTTTTTATGACTGGTCCTCATGACAAGAACTGGTATAGAATCCTGCAAATAGTCAAAAATATCCTTGTACTTCAAAGGTCCAACACTTCCAAAATCCCTATGTCCCGAGTCTCAGTTGCCAATGCCTACCTGCCCTTGACACTATCTCGTGAACATTAGTCTTGTAATGATGAGACCTTCTCTTCCATCTCAACTAAGGCTGATTTCGTTACCATACGTGGTCTGACATAGAAAACCACTGCTGTCTAGGAAACAGTTTAAATATTCCAGTGAATTACATACACTACACTTTCATACTTTTTAAATCAAACAGTAGGTACGGGGAGGTAAGATAGGGAGGAGGTTCAGAGGAAATGAACTGCAAGTTCCCGGAAACTAGAGTACAGCCAAACCCTAGTAAAGAACCAGTTTAAGGGTAATCCTTCATTCATCAAAGAGTTAGAGGAGTTGTGCTTCACTGACTCAGCACTAACACCGGCAGGCTGAAACTGTCAGTGGTACCACAGTGAACATCAGCAAAGGAATTACCACTGTGGTTCAGGCAGGTGGCAAGTATTAACATCACTGATATAACAACGATAAAACAGTTATCAGGCTTCCAAAACTGTCACAGGGATGCAAACAGTGGCATCCATACAGCTACTGTATGTCCCTATTTCTGCAATACTCATGATTTTTCAAACTCTAAAGGGAACTGCCTTCCTGTGACGCAATCCTTGTCCCAGAGTGCCAGAAAATTCATCAATATGGGATGTCTGTAGCTACAGATAATTTTTGAGCCCTAGCCTACCCTTTAAAATCCTACTCCTAGGATTTAAAGTCCTGAACTCCTAGGTCAGCATTACAGCACTTGGCAAAAAAAAAGTCTGAGCAGCAGGATGAGGGTAGGCAAGATGGTACTGCATAAACTAGCTTTTCTAGTACTATCTATTTATCACGTTGTATAAGCAGAATTTCTTGGACTCTACGTGCTCTTCCACTCAGGGACTGCATCCGTCACCACAGGCATGATCTGCGCCTTAAATTGTCCAGTGGATGCAGCTACAATAGCAAGGAAAATAGGTACAGAGGTAGCTTGGACTTCCTTCATGTTGTGGGTGGCCGTGTCTTTTGCCTCCTGTTCATTCAGCCCTTCTGCATCCAGCAGTCTGTTCTGCTGCTGATAATGAATCCTGACGTAGTCCTCAGGCAGCAGATTCCTGCTGCACCTGCAAATTCTCATCCACTGAGCATCTGTGTTACTTCTCTGATGGGTCCTTGTGTCTGCTGAGATAAATGGCCCTGCAAAGCAATGAAAACAGCAGGTCAGTTTTGTGTTTGGGGAAAACCCAGAAACGTTTGTCCTGATGGCATTTTGCAGCTTTCATCTCCTCAGATGATGCATTCTCTTTCATCTCTTTCTTGAAGTTTGTTCTGTCACCTCTTCCCCTCCTAAGAACAGTGGAAAGAGTCTTACAGACCTTTTGTTGGTAAATGAAATGCTGGCTCTTGATATATGGAAGCAGAAGGTGGGAGTTATGTGACTTTAATATTATTTCAGGCCACTGAGACGTGACTAGGTACGAACTTGCTGGAAATACAAGAAAAAAACAAAAATATTTTTCCTTCCCTTTCCAGAACTCTTTGGTCTCCTGAGATTGATGAGAAAATCAACACAGAGGAGGAGTGAAGGAGCAGAGCTGAGATGTATTCTCAGGTGAGACCTAATTTGCCCAAATAGTTCTGTTTATGATGAATGCTGAAATTTGCTACAGCTTCTGATACCTCTTCTGCACTGATCTGGTTCAGTGGCAAGCCTAAAAAAAAATAAATCATCAGGTGTTTACAGTTTGTTCTGTTGGAAGATGTTGATATTAACATCAGTGAGGAACTCCAAAGGACCTGCACCTTCTACAGCATCCACAGTTATCGTGACCCAATAATGAATCTCAACTCTAATCTAGGCCAAAACAAATACGAGATTTAAGTAGGATGCAGCCATATAAAGCATCACAGACATACCTTCGCCTTCCCAAGGCTTCTTTTTAGATGTAATAACATGACCTCCAGACCTTGTACTATTGAGATATTTGAAAGTGTGAAGAAAATGCAAGGATAGGTCATGCAAGGGAGTTAATAAGCAGTTCCTGGATATCACCACCTTTTCAGAATAGTGCACGCATATACACATGTGCTTGTCACTTCATGAGTGTTCTTTAGGTGGCATATGTTGCCCTTTTTTCACTTCTCTGTGGTAGAGTGATACACCAAAAATCACTTACTGCAGGTTTAACTTTTTCCCTTATGTGGCATCCATCCTGAATTGCCTGTTGCCTACAGCACAGAAAAAACTGTGAACTGTTAAATACAGGGTCCTCTGCCCTCAACTGAAAATGTGCATGAAAAGACCACTCCACAGCACAGATCATATTCACTACTGGTGAGAAACAAGTTAAAAAACAGGCAGAAATGTCCTTTATTTTGTCAAACAGTCCACAAAATTACAGTAAAGACAGCAGTTTGCCTCTTACCCAGCTGCTTCAGTTCTAATTTTTTCCAGGAAGTTCTTCCCTCGATGCCGTTTCGTCTCTGAAGTCAGCCTGAGATCAGTGGCCCATCTTCTTTCTGGCAGGACACCAGAACTGGCAGCACCCGCCTTCTGTCTTCTGGTCCCAGCGCTACTGGTGGCCGCCCTCGTTCCACTGCTTCTTGTTTATTTTTTTTCCTTCCCTGACCTAATACTATCACTGTCCGAAGATTAATGTCCATGTAGCACACAAAGAGATCTTGCCCTTGCAGCAAAGCTGCCCCAGAAGAGGTACGCTTTTGGTGGGCTGCCAGATGGGGAGTTCTGTAGCGGTTCTTGACAAATATCATCTTCTGTCTGCCAAAATGCTTCATCCAGTGAGGTTCTCCTTGCAAGGAGGGCTGATGATGACTCTACAGAGAAGCGTCTTAGAACACATTTAATCATTCACTGTTATTCTCTGCAAGTGTTGTCAATGTTTGATTTGGACAAAAGGACTTGCAAGCCTCATCAGAAGTGCACTATCGTTAAGGAATGTGATACAATGAATCTTATTTATTAGTGTCTCAGAGAAATCTGTATCACCTTTTAGCAGTTTCTTACATATATTTAAATCCTTCACACAAACCCTGCAAGTTCAACTCTGCCTTATCTGCATTATATGTACCAATAAGATGGGGGAAAAACCATAAGGAAAACCATAAGGCAAAAAAAATTTGTGCTCTTCTATTTTAAATAATACCTTCTAAATTATGTAGATATTCAGAGTTTGTTCTGAAATTCTTAACAACTTGTAGACTCAATTACAATTTCACTTTAAGGGACTAATTTATCTTCCTCACCTTTGGAGACCTCAGTTCAGAATCTGCATTGCATTTGTTATGGTTATAATATTTATGACACCCCAAATATACAAGAGTCTAGTTAAAAGTCTGTGAAATCGTCATTTGATACAACAGAGCCATCAGTGTGTAAAAACACTGATTAAAAATACAGATTAAGAACTAAAACCAAGTCTTTCAATTAAGCAAGAGACACCTTTCTTCATGATTGTCAATACCTATGTTTTGCTAACGTTGAACACTTCCATTTTATTCAAAATTATTACTTCATCTGGCCCCGGCTTCACAGGCACACATCTCCCGCCACACATAGTTACAGCAAATTAAGGATTTTTCCACTACCCTTCCATGACTTCTCCCCACTGCTGGCTATTCATAATATAACTTCAAAGGTGACAAAATAGGATTTTTTTCCTCCTTTTCTTTAATGAAGTCTGCAACAATTTCCTACAGTGAATTCCCTCTTCCTTACTGAGCAAGAGAGGTTAAGAGCAGAAAACCACACTGTAAATCAGTAAATCAGTAAGAACAGACCTTGTCCCACCTCTCCAAACACACAAATCAATGTTAAGTCTATACTGAACTAATATCTAAATATCAACCTACTGCCCCAAATATTCTTTTCTTCTGTATCTGCCTGGAATTTGCTTAAAAAAACTCCAACCAAACACACACATTCCCCCCCCATTTGCAGCTTTCAAAATGAGACAAGGGTGTTGCAACGGCCAACGAGGTTCATAATATTTTTCCTGAGATTCCCCAAAAGCGTATGCCATAAAGGAACTCATAACTAGCAATTTCGGGGAAAAAAAGCAAAATTTTTCAAGTTAATGGTATCTGTGACCTGTTTATGAAGGTATCAACCAAGCTAAAAACTTAAAAATCAACATGAAAATGTAATGGAAAATATATATAAAAATAATCAGATTGCATGCACTGCTACTCAATGAAGGATGTATTTTTCATCTGCCCCTTCTTTCTGCATTATAATAAAATCCTTCTTTAGCTGGAATAATCTGTCCAAACTATTTTCAGGTATTAGAAACATGGACACTTTAAGATGCCCATGAAGGGGTGCCAGGATAAAAGTTTATGACTAAGCTTATCTCAAGACCTGAAAAGTGGGCCTGAACAGATCAATCCTATTTGCAGTATCTCGTCTATCCTGGATTTTGACTGCTCTGGATATTTCCAGGGTACTACAGTCCTGCTACTTGTGGTTTCAGAAAATCAAAGCTAATAAAGAACACAAAAATTTCATCTATTAAAAAAGAATATAAACAACCAAATATATTAAAAAAGTTAAAATGAAAGCAGTTACTTGTGTGTCACATTTAAAAAACCCCTGATTTCTGCAATATGGGCAACATGAATCAGAAAACAGCTTGGTTTTCTTAAATTTAGTGATATTACTTATATGAAAATTACAAATACAAAGTATTTATGATATTATGATATTTATGATATTAATAGAGTTGGCAATATTTTAAGGTTTTTTACCATTAAAACTTCTTCAAATTAGAGGAACAGGAGAGAGGTATAAACACAAATCTTCCCACTTTAAAAATCTTCCACATTAAAAGCTTAATTAAAAGTTAATTTGTGAGACGTACTAGACACACTCACTTTAGCTAACTGCAACAGATACTCAAAAGCTATTCACCTCCTGTCTTTCTCAGATATTCTTTAAATCATCTATTCTGACCCACCTATTACAAAATCCCTGAAAACCAGAACGCCTTAAAAAGTTCAGAGATGGAATTTTTCTGATGTAACTCATCATTACAGACAATTCAGGTGATTTAGGGAGAGCGTGTAAGAAGAAAGAAGGAAAGAAGAAGAAGAAAAAAAGCAGATTTCATGCAAAGCTTTTCTATCAGTAAATTCTTGGCAGAACTGGAAATAAAACTGATGTGAAAGCAACGATAGCCCACACATACTCACTCTACTGGTGATGGCTGCAAGACGATGTTTGAGAGGTAACAAGAAGCATGCCCACAGCCTTGCGCTACAGGTGGCCTCAAATACGCATTACACACATCTTACCATATATATATTTGCCCACACCTACCACTTCTGCACTGGCATTTAGCAGGAGCCTTTTGATACCACAAGCTTTGGGAGACTGGTGGGATAAGGGCTAGACAGTAACGTATTTTAAAAATACATGGAGAGTGTCAAAATTACACCAAGGGGCAGCACTTTGCTAAAACACATTGGCAAGAACAATGTGTGAGTTCAAAATCATGACCTCAAACACAGCTGGAAAAATCTGTGAGAGTATTGTCACCCCAAGCCCATTCAGACTACCGCTAGGGCACCAGACGCACCAGATAATCTCTCTGACGCCTGAAGTACAATCCTGTGGACAGAAAAGCAGCAAACCATTGGCTGTAGAGAGACTGGATACCTGGTGCATAAGTCAGTGCCTACGTATAGGTACCTCACGCCATTTGGGAGACCCTGGGTTTTCTACGGCATCTAAACAGCACTGACACATGGCGATGGTGAAGCCAAGCAGGGTACATCCGAGTACCTCATACAGCACTAAATCCTTATATGTGGGCAGCTGAATTGGGCCTTTCATACACAGGTGGGCACCTACATATCAGCATCTAAACGTAGGCCCTCCCCATCAGGTGACCAATATTATACTCTTAAAAGAATTATTAAAGTTTTCCAAGTTTATCACACTTTCAGCATATTTGTACAGGTAGTTAAAGTTAGAATAAACACCTCAACTAGCATGCCACACCAAACTTCACTGAAAGCAGGTAGGACAGCACCCATGATGACATTTGTTCCTAAAGGCAAAAAATTGTACTTGAGCTTAACACATAGACAAGCCTTGGGGAGACACTGTGTCAAAGCCAACCACTGTTTTTTCCACCCTAATTGAGTATCCAAATTCAACATTTACATGCAACTTACTCTTCTTCTATGGAGAGCTCTGTCAGTGACCAGACGAACCAGTGGCCAGACTGCTGACTGCACATATAAGAACACAAATCATCTTTTGGGGGGAAAAGGGATTTGGGAAGACTGTTGGAACAACTGAAAGCAGCACAGCATGCGGTATACGCAACTTTGATTAATTATGGATGATGCTTTCCACATGTATTAAAGGCAGTAACTAAACAGTTTAGCCCCTCTATCTATCACATCCCTGTCTTTCTCCTTTGCCTTGGTAAACTCTTAACAGTGTGGAAACATGCTGTCCATCACAATGAGCTTCAGACAAATTCTTATTTTGCAGGCTACATCCATTTCTATGTGCAGGAGTTCCTGAAAGACAATGAAATTCTTGCCAAGATGATGAGTGCCGATGAGATGTTGCTGTAATACCACTCAGACATACTCAATACAGTAAAAACTTGTCTCCTTCTCTGCCAACAAAACACAGCCAATGCAAAACATTTCTCACCATCAGTACTTGCTACTTATGTGGATCAGGGCTGCAGGAGTCGGAGGCTGAAGGTGCAGAAGGTGAAGAGATAATTCCCCTCTAAATATAGTGGTACTGGCTATTATAGGACTGTCTGCCACCCCAGAAAACAGGTAACTGAAGTCATGTGTGCCCATCTTTGGAGCAGCACCAAACAGATTATCCAACACAAAGTTCTTGAGAAAAAAGGCAACCTGGCGGTAAAAATGATGGCCTTTTGCATTTATACACATTCTAGTTAATAAGCTAGGAGTCTAGTATTTTTAGTGCCCTGAAAGTAGTTTGTGAGTTTTCCGTGTGCTAATCCAGTGCTTAAGTTCCACTGACACAGAACACGAAAAAGCATTTGGGGACCACATAAAAAGATGGCAGCACCACATCCTGCCCTTATTCCTAAATCAAAAATGCCCCATAACCTTCCCTTTATCTCCCCAACGTTCCTGCAAACTCATCAGTGCTGTCTCACTGTTGTACTTCACTGGCAAGAAAAATAACATTGAAATATGCTGTACCAACAAACACCCATGTGGCTTTACCCTCTGTTAACCTCAGCCTTCTTTATATACTGCCACTTGTTGATTATACTTCTACGCCACGTCTTACTTTGAATGCAAGTGCTTTTGGCACCAACCTGACATGTCTTATTTGTCAGGAAAGCAACATGCATACCTGTAGCACTCTATAAATAGCAACTGTTTTGAAGAACACATTTCTTTTCTTGCCCAAGGATGAGCTGGAACCTGTAATGTTACAAACAAGACTCTTGACAGAAAACTGACTGTTTTGAATTTGCTTGGGGAAAAGACTGAAGGAATAGGAAAGTAAGATGCAGCAGGAGGAAGAAAATTGTGATCATAATAAGGAATGAAAGGAAGGTAACAGCAACAACAGAGGGATCCTTAAGTCTTGAGTAAGCACTAAGAGAAAATTCTCCCAGGGACTCTGGAATACGTCCCAAAAGCAGAGCAAAACACAGCAGGGGTTCAGGATAGTTTGGGAGTGACATTATCTCCCGGTACTTTAACAGTCTGCCCTACCAGACCTGGAACAGGAGCAGACTATTGATCCCTGCCGTAGGCACTCACCACTCATAGTTGCATTAATAGCAAAGTCAGGAATAAGAAAGGGAACAGAAATCTGAAAACCCTATTTTGTATTTTACTGTATCCACGATGGACATGCATAGGCCAATCTCAAAAGTCCAATCAGTTCTTCTAACCAACTATTAGCCTGCTAGAAGTTGCTTTTCTTTCCTTTTTCCTCTTTCTTCATCCATTCTTCTTGTGGTCATCCTTGCAGCACTTCAAAGTACATAAATCAACAATTTTCATGACCAGGTCGCAGATTACATTTTGGAGCAAATTACTTAACGCAAACATACCTCAGTGATTTGCACAAGCTTAAATTTCTTGTCACAGTTCACAGACTGATCTAGCTGTTTTACACTAAACACACTTGACTCAGTCGACACAATAATCTTTAAAATGGCACTGAAGCAGAGAAAAGACCACTGGCGCACAGAAAAGCATGCAACCCACCTCCGTTAATCCTATTTGGTTGCTGCTCTGCAGTTTGGGCTTGAGGAGAGTAGTAGGGCTGCTGATAAGTACTTGAAGGAAAGTGAGGGGAGGTAGGGCTCCTCCTGCAGTCCCGGATACTGGAGAAAGTCTGTGAGTGAGGAATCCCTTTCTGGAAGGGGGAGCAGCGAGTCAGCCGTGGCTGTGGAGGCGGGAGGTGGTCAAACTCTTCCTCATCTTCAAGACTATAGCGATCATATTCCTGGTCACCGCAGGTCGCTTTCTTCCCTGCATGCAGAGAGACGCTTGAACTGTGCCTTGACACAGATGCCGAAGTTGAAGCATAATCTTGCCTAAGGCCTGTAAATTCCAAGGAGAGGATGATTCAGCTTCTGCCAAGTGATTAACTCTTAACATGCACTTCAATCTTGAAAACTGAGAAGGGAAGTAGGCATTAATTTTACAGCAAAAATTGGATTTACAGTGTCACCAGGCTGAAGATCTGAAGTAGGATTCATCTGATCTAACTTGCAGTGTTTACCTTTCAGGCACCTAAGCCTGCATTATTACACTCAAGATCCCTTTTTAATAAAAAATAATAAAAAAAATAATACAGGCATCTCCAAAATGCAGTACTTGTGAGATGCCTCTCTTAACTTAAGATGAATTGCATTCAGGAGGTATCTATTTCTCTGTCAACAGAAAGACTACATGCATATTAACACTTAATTAGAAGAATTAACACTCGGTCTGTTAGTTTTCCAGGTTATTGCTATTAAACATTTCACAGAATCATAGAATGGTTCAGGTTAGAAAGGACCTTAAAGATCATCTAGTTCCAAGCCCCCTGCCATGGGCAGGGACACCTCCCACTAGAGCAGGCTGCTCAAAGCCCCATCCAGCCTGGCCTTGAACACTTTCAGACAAGGGAGAGCCACAACTTCTCTGCCAGCATCTTGCCACCCTCAGAGTAAAGAACTTCTTCCCAGTACCTATCTAATCTAATCAGCAGAGGGCCACGAAGATGATCAGAGGGCTGGAGCACCTCTCCTATGAGGACAGGCTGAAAGAGCTGGGACTGTTCAGCCTGGAGAAGGCTCCAGGGAGACCTTATAGCAGCCTTCCAGTACCTGAAGGGGGCCTACTGGAGAGATGGGGATGGACTCTTTACCAGGGAGTGTAGTGACAGTACGAGGTGTCACAGTTTCAAACTGAAGGAGGGTAGACAGGCATGCATCCTACCACTCCCTTCTCAGAACACCAGGTTTTTTTACAAAAATCCCTCAGCTTTGACAGATGTCTTTCTTTGCTATCATGAAAATTTCTTAATACGCTTTCCCCTCCCTCTTGAACGGGAGTTTCCATTCGTGGCTGTGAAGACAGTGTGCCTCCACGCACATATAATACTACCACTTTCCACGGGATTAAGTGGACAGCAACTGTCACGTGCTCAAACATTCAGTACGAGCTGCTATCACCAGGATAAAATACAACCAATACACCTGACACAGATTAGTAGAAAAACAGTGGTTTTCTTCCCAGTTTACCTCATTCCTTAAAGAGCTAAGTACCTGAAGTCTTTTTTAAACCTCACTCCAAAGGAGATGAGGGCAGCTGTCATTTCAGTAACGCAATCCTTTGTGTCTTTGATAGTCATAATTTGCATTTGAAACAAAATTCTTACCACTTTCACATAGCATCAGAAATTTTCTGAGCTGTGACCACACACAACTGGGCTATCTTGGAAAGTCTCACATTTGCTAATTTCACTGCTGAACATACTAAGTGCTACCAGATGCTGAGCAAGTTCAGCTGCTGAGAAGTGATTGCTCTGGCCTGCTCACTCGACTTGCTACAGCCAGATCGCACATCTAATTTCTTCTTCACTTTTTTTCCTCTATTTCATTTAGTCACTTATTACTTAGCATTTTCCTGGAGTCAGCATCTCTGAATTTCTCATGTTTTTCCTCTCATCATTTCCTCCTTGATGTCTCAGTTGGCACTAACAGAAAGTGAGAAAGATATTGCACTTAACTGTCTGAGTGACTTCTGAGTCAAATGCCTTTTATTTACGAATAAAGGCATTTTCAAAAATTACTATCAAGCCAAACAATGATCTATGTCAAACAAACTTTTGGGCTCAGATTTGTGCATAATCACTAGTCTGAAACCAAAATGCTAAATTTAAATGCCCCAATTTGGGACTTAAAGGGGAATTAATTTCAAAATTCACCTGACAATCAAAGCAGGGGCAAAAAAATCCAGGAGGGTTGCTTATTTTTTTCCTGTCTTGTGAAATGTATGCATGGTAAGAATGCTTTAGCATCTTCCCTCCCCACATTTAAAATAATTTTAACTAAGATGGCAAGACATTATAAAATTTCTCAGTCTAAATGTGCTCAATGGGTATGAAGCTTCCAGATGGGATTCAGCAATATATAAGCATCAAGTTTTGAAAGATCACGTACCATTAACCTCAATTCAACAATGTGTTGGTTTTTCCACCTGCCATTCAAGAGGTAACACCTTTTAAGAAAAATCCACTTGACCAAGACCAGACCGGAGCAGTTTTGACTGTTATGGGAAATCCTCTGAAAATTCTGAAAAATAAGAAAAGCCACCTACTCTCCTCCTGTAGACGAGCCATGATCTGAACATCGGTGAGGTCCTGCAGCTTGTAGCCCATGGAGATGGAATCATCCTCCAGCTCCGAGGTGCTCAGTTCACTGTCTATTGATGACTGGGGGCTCAAAGGGGAACTCCTAGAAATGTAACCTATGTAAGAAAACATAACCTTTAGTCTGTGAATATGCCTGGCCATCTTTCATTTTTGACTATCTGTCCTTTATGTTACAGTAGCTTAAAATATTTTCTGTATAACATAAAAATTTTCCAAAGTGTAGTGCAATCCATTAACAATTAGCAAAAGGCTTTGATACTCATGAGAAGCAGCAAGCGTAGTAATGAATCATGAATTCCTCTGCTCGTTCCCAAAATAGCATCACATAGCCCAGACAATTAATAATTTACCCAATACAGATCTGAAACAGCTCAGATTAGTTAGTGTAGTCTAAACACATCTGCATTTGAATCTTTCTTATGGGACTGTGGTTCTCCCTACTCTGTTCTGAAAAGCAAGTGTTTACGTGTCACCAACTTCTGCTCAGTACTCAGATTCCACACTGGAGCCATTTATCTAAATTTTACTGGTTTTTAAATTGTTTATAATAATCAGATAAATCAATTATTGTAACAATTAAGACTGAACATTATGCAACAACAGAGAAAGCATTGTCTCCTTCACAGAGCTACCTTTTGGAGAGGGCTCTGGATTCTACTTTTTCCCTGCATGATAGTAAAATATAAACTAAATTGCTGTTAGTTGCATAAGCTAGTTGTTGCCCAGCGTCAACAAAAAACCTTCAAATAAAACAGTGGATCACTTTCTAATATCCTCTGGACCACCAGAAGCTCACAGCCTGCAGGGCGAGAACCGCTGCGACTATGGCTCATCAGCTGTGCTTGTCTCACAGATGTGTTTGCATCCCCTAGCGCTGCTCAAAGCAGCCACCAAAAATTCATCCTAAATTCAGCTGTTCTCTAATAATACCTCCAAGAGAAAAGGATATGCAAGGGATTAATTTGCTTTGGAAGGATTGTAAGGAGTAAACGTGTTTGCTTTTTTAAAGTTGCAAGTTACAATGGTCCTGCAGCTTTTGTAGAGGTAGTAACAGCTGTGCCCTTTTGAAGTAGCAGTGGGAAGCCAGGCACGATACCTGAGGGTATCTCAAATAGCATGAGATGCCTTCATTTTGGGACTAAACTATACCCCATTGAATAGGGGAGCTTAGACATCTCGCTCACACTCAGACACCTACACCAGGCGTTCAGCCTGGAGCTGTACCTCACCCACGGTGCCCGTATCCCTCACAGGGCTTTTCTGCACCGATTTCATGCGTTGTAAAGAAAATTGCGCACAGATCAGTGTGACGCTGATGCTAACTTCCTTAGATCACACCTGCTCTTGCCAGCAATAAAACGTTAATGCCTCTTCCCCAGAAGATTATTTCCTCCACTTGCCACTGCACCTTAAGAGACGTCACAGATATAAATGGAATCCTGATACCTGGAGCGAAGAAGGCAAAATGGAGCCCTTTGCAATTTACAGCCCACAGAAAGTTTGTGTTTTTCCTAAAACTCCTGTGTCCCATGAAAATCAGTGACAAACATCAAATAAATCTTGAATAGCAACAACAGTGCCAGCTTGAAAACAGCCATGATTCTGCTGGCCATTTTTTTTTAATAGGTAAGTTCGCCCTGCAACTTCATTACACAGCTGCACAAATATTTCTGTAGACATAAGGAAGGGGCATAATAGGGTAGAAATGAGCGGTAAAGGGCAGATAAAGCCGGGACTGTTTAAAGTGACACAGTTGCAATTATACTCTCAGGTAAATCACTACTGAGAAACAGGCTCTGTTCACTAGCATCACTCTCCTATAACATGTGTAGGTTATCTTCTGTGTTACACAGCTACTAGTTCATTGCCAAATCTTAGGTCATTTAAAAAAAATCTCCACAATAAGAGTCTATATACAAACATCCAAACAGTGTACTGCTGTTAAATGCTAGCAAGATTGGATTAAATTAAGCAATTTTGTAAATCAATAAAAAGATAAGCATTACCTGTCCGTTCAGGTGTTAGTATTGCTTTACTGGAGGTTTTAGAGAAGCTGGGACTATTAAAGCCATTGGTATATGGGGTGAGTCTCGCAACAGGACTATAGGGAAAAGCCAAGGAGACAGGTGTAGAGAAGAGGTTCCGCCATCGGCTAGCTGTTACGGATGCGAGGGAGGAGGGGGGAAAAAAAAAAGATTTACGGTTATAAACAGAATAGTGCTGTTAGAGAGAAAAATCATCGCATCTTAATCTGATCATTATACATTTTTACAGCAAAAGGAAAATAAGGGTCAAAGTTCAGCAGCAAAACAGAGGATGAGCACAGCCTTCTACATGTAAAAGCGTACTCCAAAAAGCTTTCTAGCAAGTGTGGCATCTCTACCATTTTCTGTGTATGCACCATTTTGCTATACATTTATCACATACATCACTGGATGCCAAAACACAAAGTAACAGAGGAAGTAAAAACCACTACAGTTAACAGAGAAACACAGAGGAAATTTGTAGTGCTCTTCAAGGAATTATTCACGGCAATCAATCAGCACACAATTGAGTTAGCAGTTAAATTGTCGATTATGGGAGCTCAGAGACACAGCAGTAAAAGACTCTTAACCATCAAGTGCTAAAAACAACTGTAATCCCATAGCGAGCTTCTAAACTACCATATTTTACCTTCTCTTTTTACAGCATCAAATTCATGATTACATAAACACGAATTGTTTTCTTCCCTGTTTTTGGAGGATCAACCAAATAATAGCACAGGGCACTTCTCTGTATTGCTTACACTAAGCTTGCAAGGCATCTGCTCTGCTCAGTAACATCACAAAGGGCTTAGAGTAGGCAAAAAAGCTAAAGGGTTATTTAATTTACAGTTTCTTAGCCCATGCAGTAAAATATGATTTGCCTATTTTTTAACATGCATTCAAAAGGTAAAATAAAAAATATCCACACGCTCTTCAGAAAATAGATGACTATTAAAGTTGTTTTAAGTAGAAGGGAAAGGCAAAATTATAAAAACGTAACTTTTGGAGAACCCATCCAGATACAAGCAAAAACTGTACAGATGAAGAACAAATGATAGTATTGCATGTTTATTTTTTTGGGACAGTATCTATTTTGTCCTGACATGTTATGTACAATGACACAAGAGAGGGAGCGAGGAACATACTTATACCTAGCTTAGAAATCAGTGGCAGAACCTCCATGCTCAGCAAGTGTATTTTGCTGCGTGAGATGTTGCAAACTGGTATTCAAAACTAGAAGGGACCAAAAGCCCTCAAAATCTATTCTCCATCACACGGCTAGTTAATACCACAAATCTGCAGTGTTATATGTCCCTGTTGATCCAGTCATTTTGAACACTCACAGATATTCAAATAATACTCAGACACTCTCTATTTTAAAACCTCATGGTCACGAAAATGATTTAGCAGGACGTACAAATTTTATTCTTCCTTATTGCTAACACCAACCGTGGGAACAGCACAGAAGCGTATCTCATGGGTGGGCTGTTAACCTCATCCTTGCAACCTTTTGGAGTAATCAGTTTGCCATCAGTTCAAAAGGTGCTATTTCCCCCCTGTTCCTTTTGCTTTGACTCACTCAAAGGTACTCTCAGCTTTGTAAGGAATAAGCAGCCTTTTCTACTCAGTGCTGCTAAGCCTGGTGCCAGCACTGGCACAGAGCTGTCTGCTGGAGGAGTTTCCTTGGGAGGGAGCTAAAATACATAGTAAGAGATAAAAATGCAAATTGTGATCTTTGCTGTCCCCTCATCACAGAATTATAGCGATTCCCTCGGTTTTCTCAATTCCGGTTCCTTCAAGCTTAACGAAACCTGAAGGTCTGAGACCTTTTCCAGGAGCAGAAGCAGCACTTCTAGGAAATTGCTCGATGACAAACAACGTGACACTGACTTCCAGGCAGGGCTGCTTGTCCTTAACACTCACCAACGCGATCTGTTCAAAAGTCAAGCATGCAAGTGTGCCAGGACAAAAAGGTGAGCAAACACAGATGGACATAACTCTACAAACTAGTAATTGACACAAGCCTCCAAGGATGAGATTAACCCACAAGGAGTTAATAACTGCAAACTGATTTCAGGCATTTCCTGAAAGAAATGCATGTGATAGAGCAGATATCAATACCACATCCACAGATAATGTTTGCCATCTCCACTAGAAACCATCAGTAAGGAGCAAGAGATGACAGGTCCTTGCCATTTTCTTTTTCTGCCTACCACAAGTTCCTTCTTTTGTAGCAGCCTGATCATTTGCCAGGCCAATTAGCTGCCAGCGTGTTCTCACCCCCACATGTGGTCAACCGTACAGCACAAATAAACATCATTCATCACCCTCTACAATAACTGCTGTGAGCTGATCCACGAAGCACAAAGCAACAGTTATCACAGCTACGAAAGCAAGAGCCCACATGAAGAATATAATTAGTATTTATGGCAAACCAGGTTCCAACCTCCTCTTTCAAATAGTATGTGTTCTTGGGGAAGATGAACGAAGAAGCCAAGAAAGTCTATTTCTCTATATACTAAATCTGTAAATATACCAATCTAAAATATCCCCATTTCCAGAACTTTTGCCACCATGCCTAAGATAAAGCTTCATAGGGTTTAAGTGTCAGCAAGGGATTGATACTTTTTAACCATATGATTAACTCCATTGTTTAGGATCAAACACAGAAAAAACATTCTCATTATGTTTCAAGCAGAAATATCAAATTCCGTAGTGAGCACTTCTGCAGTATTAACAAAGACAGCAAAATTAGACTTACTGAAGTCTTGTGCTAATGACAGAAACACAAAAAGGTAGTTAGGAAGCAAGTGCTCCAGACACCTAGGCTACTGTGTAAGCTAATACGACATTTGTGAAGTACAAAAACTGTGCAATGGTTAGTAATTTTACCACAGCTATTTTGCTCCAAACTAATTGTGAGAATGCCCTAGTTAGCATGGTAAAACACCACTGTGGTATGCACGGGTTTGCTCTTCCTTACTCACTCCTAGTAGGCTGTTTCCAGAGAATGAGACAATGTTGTTAAGACCTTTACTTTAAATTTAAAAGCCCATCTGTCAAGCTCTGAATTTTACAATATTTGTATTTTTGTGTTAAAGCCCCATCTCTGGTGGCCACCGATGAGATAAGAAACTTGGATACCTTTAAAAAACAAAGGAAGTTTCTAACTCACAGCTGAATAGAAACATGAATAACCTTGCTCTGAGCACCTTATACTGAAGATGCACTGAAGGCCAAAAAAGTACCAGTCATGGAAATAAAAGCAGGGGCATCTAAAGAACCATCACAAGAAAAGAAGCCAAAAAATCCATTTGATTTACTGGCAGCAAAGAATTAAATGCATTAACAATTTCACTTCTTAAAGCACGAAACCCTTGACCTTTCACACCAACAAAGGAACTAATATTCCCTAATACAATAAGCACAAAATGTCCTAGTCAAAGTCCACAGTTAGACTGGAAGCACTCAACTTTTTGGGTGTTATTTTCTTCATTTTGGTCAATTCTTAGTAACTAGACGGATGATGATGTACTGCGTTACACAATGTATACTGTAATACTTTAAAAAGGACTTGTCAAAATGACTACGTAATCGATCAAACAAACTTTCCTTTGAAAAATAAAATCAGCAACATGTAAGCCTGTTCATAACTTATTTACTAACAAAACTGAAGTTTAAAAAATGAATTAAGACTTTATTTTTTATAACTTCCCTGGAGATATCAAAATGCTAAAATAGAGAAGAATAGTAACTCACATAGAAAAATATGAGCAACTACCTAAGGACAAATATTCACCATGCTGACTCCTGTGAATAATCAGCATTCAGTAAGAACTGATGGAAAATTTCACATGAAAACCTGAACAAGTAAACATCTACAAAATTGCATGGCTCAAAAGGAACAGAGCACCCTGCAAAACCAGGGCATGCTGCACCATACCTAAAGCAATCCATTTACTACAAGCAATTTCTCTTTTAAGCTGCATGAGATACACAATTTCTAAACATATACAGAACCATGCTTTTGAAAGCAAAGATGAAATTTGCTATTCAAATCAATGGGAAAGTTCATAAAATGGGACATGAGGAATAAACAGCATAGATTCTCATAATGTTGTTTTAATTTTTGGGGGTTATACTGCTGTAAACAGAGACAGACCAAGTACTGGTCCTGTACTTGATGAATCAGATAGATCTACAACGTTATATTAACTAAGGATATCAGGGTTTCCAAGAAACCAAAAGAAGTACGTGCACATTTTAAAAACCTTCAATTTTCATAATTCCTTTACAAAACTCAGTGAATGAACTCAGCTTGACAGAACAGCAACCTACTTCCACTCTAAGCAGCACAAAGAAAAAAATATTTCTTTGCTATAAAGGCAGAAAACAATAAAGTCATAAATAACCCTGTTGCACTAATGACTAACCATAGTAAATTGTATCTGAGGTGCTATCTAGCTTGTTTATTCACTCAATTAGCTTAAATTTTATATAGGCCTTCAGGCCAGAGTCAAAAATACTTTTTAAGCTCAAGCTAAAAATAAACTAAAATGCACATCCGCAGATATTTGCATATGGATACTAATTACACAGCCTGAACAAAAACACTTTTTTGAGCCAGCAACTGGGGGAATATTTACAGTGCTGTCAATCCCACAACTGCAAGTTTTGAACACACCTCAGAGCAGGAAACCCAAACCACTTCACTGGCGTGTCCTGCATATGCACGCTTGCACAGCAGCCACGCTTAAAAGCAAAATACCTCTCTCAGTAGTGAAACGCACAGTCCTGCAGAGGAAACAGAAGGATCTTGCTAATCACTGGAGAAATTCAAGAGTGCTTGAAGGGAATTCAAAACCCTCTCCTTCTTGTAGATAAGAATATCTAAACCAGCTAAAAGGTATCACCTCAGTGAGACGTATCTAATGTCTCTCTCCTGAAGACATGTATTTACCCTTCGCTTTCGGTCCCTGTACAACAGCAATTCAGAGTCTGAAAACCCCTCCTGCAGTGAGACCTACATCTGGGAACAGACAAGTGGCTAGCATGCTTGAAAAGACAACCAGAGGAAGAGGAGATGAAGGTAGTCCCACTACTCACTCAACACTGCTGTTGTTGGGACACTTGCTCAAGATGCTACTACTCACCCACCTGAAGAGATTCACTCAGGTGCTGGGAAAATCCAGAGCTCCTGGTAAGAACCTGAAGCAGTTTGAGGTAGAAAAGAGGTGCTAGATACTCAACTGCTACCAATGCTGTGGTGCTACCACGTAGGAACAGATAGATCTTCAGGCAGCTAAGCTTCCAAAGCAAAGCCTAAGTAGATACTGTCTCGCAAGTCCCTCAGTAGCTCCCAGATACGCGGTCCTTAGAAGTACGTACAATACTTAAGCTTACTTCACAGAGTGAGGTGTTCCACTTCTGTGCTCTGAAGAGAAGGACTGCAACATCTTCCAGGGTTTATTTGAACACAGTGCTTCAAAGTCTTCCTTTGCAATTACAAGTCCTAAAAACTTAAGGTTTTTTTGGAAAAATTTGTGGGTTTATTAGTTACAACATTACAAGTTCAGGACCCGAGACAGCAATATTTTCAGCTCTCCTAACCGTGAGTATGAGTACCGAGTTGTACCTGTAAAACTAGAAGTTAGCCTGAGGCGTGTACACATTCCCATCTTGCTGGATGCTATTGTACAGTGAAGGTCCCAACTTTTCTAGCAGCACGCTCCTCATTCCAGTCTCCCACAGCCATCAGCCGCGGTCATCTCAACAGCTTGCTCCAGCACGTATGGTTTCCTAATCACAGCCATCCAGCTAGTGATAGGAACTTTGCCATCAGCACAGAGCTACACTTCCTATGTTTAATGCACATTTTCAGTCACATTGAATCTGTTATTGCCTGGAACCATTTCCCAGCACATCGAGCTCACAAAATGCTCTCGGGGCTTGTTTGCCGTCTCTGTCCCTTGACTACTTGGTGAAGAGAGGCAAAGCACCCTCTCTTTCCCAGCTGCAATGCTAACAGAGAGAAAATCCCAAAGTGGAGACTGCACATGGGGATTTCTTTCAAGAGTCAGTAACTAGGGCTTCTCCAAAATACTATGTAGTGTACACCCCTCCCCTTGAACCTCCATATTTAGACTGTAACAACTGAACAAATATATGCCAATATTTTTCTTTGGTTTTGGTGTTCTACACATCAAATCCTACGGCTTCTCAAGCCCGTAATACAGGTCAGCTAGTGAGAAACTACACGGCAACAAAATGTTTTCATTTGATAGTCTTTTACAAGAATGTTATTTCACCACAAAATTCTAAGTTTTCACAGTGGCTTTAACAGTCAGTATACAGAATTGCCATGTACAGTAAAAAAAGATTAAATACTCATCTTGTGCTACTTTAAAATAATAAAAAGCAATCAAGCTCAGCTTCAAGTGTCTAATGAAAACAACTACTGTTATAGTTCGGACACACAAGTAATAGATTAGGAGGAGACAAGAAAATTAATAAAGATCGCCCACTTTCCTCTAAGTCTAGGAAAACTGAAAAATAACGTTAGTTTTAAGAGTATGTAGGAACTTCAGTTTTAAGAGTATGTGAGAACTGTGAGTACCTGAAAAAGTTTGTTTCCCAATTCAGTCATAAAGCTTGCTTCATAAAGCAAGTCCTTTTTTGAAAAATTCTATCAAGGGATCTAATATTAGCATAGAGCGAGAATGCAGTTCAGTTGATAAGCGTTGGAATACAACTGCTTGGTACACAGAACTCCAACAATACCTCACGAGCTGCCCCAGCAAAAATACCACAGACCTCTTTTAAAGGTACAATCAGAAAGTCTATCTAAATTGCAGTAGTTTCTAGGACTTTCAGCTAGCACAGCAAAGCACCGCCATCAGCAGCGGTGTTGGCGTCCTGCAATTAGTGACAAAAATCTAAGGAAGATTCAGGAATGACACACTTTGTCTGACATATTCCAGTTGTGCCAACGATTATCTATCAGTGTGAGCAGGGAAGATTTATATATATAGTCAAGCCAGATGCACAACTATTTTATTTCAACGAAATTCAGTTATTTGAATGAATTCAGTGAAAGGCTGACCTGAAAATTGTCTTTGGACACATTACATACTGGAAAAATGACCACGCTGCTTTACAACTGCCAGTGTGCTGAAGGGCAGAGAGACTCTAACCACCATTCTCTGACCCAACTTTGTCATAAAAAACGATGTTATGACATCAAAGTATTAAAAAGACTAGAAAGCAAGTAAAATAGAAAGGTATGGGCTAGCTCCTACAAAACTCTGACATAAAAGAATACTGTGCCTTAGCTATGTGCTTTGGAGGGTTGTGTTTGGTTTGGGGTTTTTTACCTTGCCTTTTTTTTTTTTTTTTTACAAGGCAAACTTTTACCAAACAGCTATAGAAACAGACAAGCACAGAGGCTTTGTGAAAAACCTTAATTGTCTCAGCATTCATTTTCTTTCTGCATGCACAACTCCCCCTGCATGCACACGTCCAAAAGCAAATTTTCTGACCAGAGGCGATAGCCAAACTTGGCTTCCCAGCTCACCTTTTTTGCAAAATTGGACAAATATTAAGCCCTAGGCATGACCAAGGACCCAAATGGCTGTTGCTTCCCCAGCTCCCATACTCAACAGGTGCCATCTTATGTAAACTGCCAGTCTGATGCATTTTTCAGTCCAGTTTATATTTTCAGTCCAGTTGGTGGATCCTTAACCAGAACGTACAGGCTTTCACATTTCAGTTGATTTGAAGTAAGTTGCACCTTTCAGAAGACTCGGTCTTGTGTATTACTACCTAAGACAACCTGGAACAAAATATATAGCCCCAGATTCTTCTGCCAAACTATTAGCATTTCATTCATTAAGGAGAGGGTTTACCACAGTTAATTTTAGGAGCTTTCAAATAAGGAATTAGGAGTCTTCCAAAATAAGGAATTCTTACCAAAGGACACTGTGAATACAAAAATTTACATGGGGAAACTACAGAAATTGTCAGAAGAGGAATCCAAAGGTTAACAAATCACATCTAAATCAGAGTTCACATCTGGTTCAGTCCATCTCTGAACTGGGAACACAGCTGAGAGGGTGCTAGGGCAGGCATGTATTTTATTTCCCCATATTCTCACTTTCTTCTAGCATTTATCTATGGGGCTTTTGGACGCAGGGTCCTGTGTCACACAGACAATAAAGATGTTCTTATATATAGACATTGATGGCTCACCCGGTCAGCACGAGATGCAATATACTCCAAAGAGAAAGGACAGGGTACAATTCACCTCACCTCCACTTTAAAAGGACAAGCTGTGCTTGTTTGTCTGCACTGCCTACAAAGGCGGCCCAGCGTGACTGGCTCGGATACAGATCTCTGCATATATTCAAACGAAACTCACTCTGACAGCATTCATTCCAGGGAACAATAAACAGAGCTTAAAAACAGATTTCAGAGGCTGCATTCAGTTTTCCCTTTGTGTAAGCAATTGAAAAAGACAACTCTTTTGCAGCGCTAGAGCATCCATCCTACTGAAACAGCTGTAGATATCCAATTAAAGTTGCTGAACATCTTCCTCGGCAGCAGTTGCAGTTGAAAGGGGAGCCCTTGCTACCTTCCTATAGGCTAGTACTTTACCCCAATCCTCCCCATGCCATAGAATGGTTTGGGTTGGAAAGAACCTTAAAGATCATGTACTTCCATCCCCCCTGCCATGGGCAGGGACACCTCCCACTAGACCAGGTTGCTCAGAGCCCCATCCAGCCTGGCCCTGAACACTTCCAGGGATGGGGCCTGCTCTTGGCTCTACTGGTACACTCTACTAGCAAGTACAACTGTCCTTGCAAGACTTCATGCTAAATCAGATCAACTATCCAATCTGTACTAAAAAGACCTTTTTGTTCAATTGTTTTTTTTCAAACAAGGAAGAGTTCCTAATTCGTCTTTACCAGGAAGATGGAACCAGTTGTACCAGGGCGTTTAAGGGAGAGATGGAGAAGCAGAAAATAGCAGCGGGAAGGTGGGGCTGCCGAAGCCAATGTTGCCGTCAAAAGAAATGCATGTCAGAGAACAGCCTCTACAATGTGTCAGAACGTGGGTGAGATGAAATCAATGTCTGACACTGATCATTTGCTTACACATACGGCACAGAGCAAAACTACAGCGCTTTCACAGTATTTCAACTTCGCAACAAAACAAGGAACAAAATGGTAACCACCGTACAACATCACTCAAAGGGTAAAGAAGATCTACCACCAATGATGTGCAGACAATGTACAAAAGGACACAGAAACATCTTCTCCAACTCTTGCCATGCCAGTTGGACAGACCTCCTGCCTCAGCCTGTTCGGGTTGCAAATCACCAGGTCTCTGGTTAAGCTTATGAGCGAGCATGTACTGAGATGAGCAAGGAAGCCATTATCTAATCACCCCAGCTTGGAGATCTGAAGGGGCAGCAATTCCTGTTGGCACCAATGAAGTCAGAAGACCATAGCAAGAAACTAACCTCTCTTCCACAGTCAGCATACCTCAGCTAGCAGCCATCTGCACCCAGCCTGGTGGGTATAATTAATCTGGTCTTAAATAGTTCAAATAACCTTGCAGAAAGCTCGACACCATACCGTACACCATACCAGTCATACAACTTATGAGTGGTGGTTTCACTCTTCTAATGTGAAATAGGTGTCTTCACACAGACGTTGCTATGGCAGTCTACTGAATAGCAAAGCATTAGATTTAAGCGAGGCAGCGTCAGAAGTTATGACACATTTTCCACTTTAATGCCGTCTGCGCATGATCCGTGTGAATCCCATTTCACTCACTGCCTGCTTCATGCTGCCTGCTAATCCAAAGGGAAAACATTTTGGTTGACACCATTTGTGACACAGTTTTCTGTTAAAAATCACAGGTTTATCATTGATTACACACCAATGTTACCATTTCGAGAGAGAGATTCATATTCTGCAATGTCATCATAAGCAAAATCAGAAATCTCATGCTCATTGCATAAGCATTGTGAAACTCACTCCAATCTTATTTTCCTCCTTGAATTCATTACCTTTGGTAACTGCGTTGTCTATATTTCAGCGACAGCGTGACACAGCAAAATCCCAGAGAGCACTGTGGGAAAGCATATTTTGCAATCACTCAGTGCTGGTTTAAATGCTCCATTTGTCCCAATCCTGAAAAATTGGAAAACCAGCTAAATTTTGAACTGAAACATGTCTTTTTGCCTTTTCTTTAAATGCTGGCTCTCAGGTCTGAAGCATCTCTGAGGTCTGAGACATAGTGTGCCTACAGCGCATGTCTCAGGACAACTCTTCACTGCCTTCTGCTGCTTGCAGAGAGCCCTGACAGCCTTTGTTTGCTGTATAAATCACACCATTGCAATCCGGTGGACGTTTGCTCCGCAGAGCAGCATGGCATATTCTCTCTAGGTCTGAAGGAGTCAAGGGAATGTCTGCAGGAGTCAAGGGAATGTCTGCAGATAAGCAGCAGCAAGGAGTATGCAGTGGTGGGAGTTACCTCCGCAGCCTCCATAATTCAACACTTGCAGCATCCTCATCGGAGATACTTGCCCAGGATGTGGCTCTCGCACAGTAAAGCATTGGTGACCAGGAGTTTGATAACTACTGTTCAAGACTATTAATGCCACTACTCTGTGGACCACAGCATTAGAAAAAAGAAAAAAAAATAATAGAAGAAGGACCTAAATCTGTTTTCTCTGACTCCAAACTGCCATACTGTCATCATCTCTCAGAGCAGTGCCTTTAACTGCAATGGGCGCACCGATATACATCCACGGAGTGGGAAGGAGGTGCAGTCTTGGCAACCCCACCTGAAATTAGGTTGTTTGTAGGGTTTGTATTTTACAGTCATCCCTGTGCAAAGGTTATATACAGCTATAGAGCGCTGACCAGAACATACCCAGTTAGTATTTCCCATTTCTGTATAAAACATGTTGTTACATCGCTAATTTTTAGGTCTGCTGTAAAGAAACAAAGAAAGTTTAAAGTCTAGGCCCATAATCTAAACACGACCTTCAACAAGAATGCCAATTAAACTGCCTTAACCAGGAGAGGAGGCAGAAGCTCCTTGTGTCCTAGAAAAAGTGCTTGCTGTCCCAGTACCAAATCACAAGGATGAATCGTTCCACTTTTGAGATTTAGTTACCAGAGTTGCTATTTTGAGAGACTCTGCAAACCACTTCACAGAAAGCACCTGGGGAGCTGTAGCTCTACAGCCCCTCCCAGGCATGTCCCCTGGGGCATGCTGAGCCCTCTAACTCACCACTCTCACTAGCCAAGATTCTGGCTCAATGAAGAGACAAACCTAGTGTCATATATAAGCTTAATAATGCATGTTGGGGTGGGGATTGGCTTGCAATATGGGCCCACGATCATAAATCCGTGCACTTAAGTAAGCACTTCATCAGCCTAAAAAGTATCTGGTGGTAAAGTTGACTTAGAGAAATCTGGCCTGCCGCTTCTTTGGACATGGTTATCTATTATTCAGGAGCAGACTTTCAAGCTACTAATCCATCCATCTGGTACTGGATTTTTGACTCTTGTTACAGGTCCTCCTCTTCCCCAGAGGCACAGCTCTGTCCCCAGGGGCTACTCTGACATCTGGAGTTTGCCTCAGCATCCAAGGGGAAGGAGAGGCAGTTTCATGTCCCCTATTCACACGGCATGACCGGGGGTGTGTGTGTGTGTACATCTATCCTCATACAAGTCACGTAGGTGCAGTGACAAACTTTTTCAGTTGCAGGAAAAGTTGGCAAACAAATTCATTTTTGGACAGTTCTATGTCAAGGTTACTTCTTGAACTTCTACTTAGGATAATTTTCTTGGGCATCTCTCTCGCAGCTCAAAGATACTTGTTTCCCTAAACCAGTCTGCTCCACACATACACTTCATTCTTTCAATTACATAATGAAGACAAAGTAAGTCTGTCGGTGCAGGGGTATTTTGATTCTTGCATCACTGAGGAAAGTTATTCTTAATGTCAACACTCTACAGGCATTGCCATGAAGTTACATCAACACAAGGAAATTCTCCAGACAAGCGTATGTATGTAGCACGGGACTTCTGCAAAAGCACATCATAGATTCACACATCTTTTCACATTCATGTGTANAACCTGCTCTAAGGTGACCCTGCTCTGGCAGGGGGGTTGGACTGGATGATCTCCAGAGGTCACTTCCAACCTTTACCATTCTGTGATCTTGACGAACAAAGCTATGCTGCATTTAGGTCTCCAGCACAGCTCTGACCTTCCCAACACTTGTACAACGGCAAGAATATAACTTGAAACTCTAACGTGTGTCAGAAGAACCCCATGATGCCTAAGCAAGCTTTATAAACTCCTCCTCAAGCAAAATCTCTGGCTACCGGGAATCTAGCTCCAGAGTTTTAAACAGTTCGTATTGATCACTGCCAGACAAATCATTTTCAGTCATGTGGGAACCATTAAATACCAAATCTCATCTTATCATATTTTTAACCTCAAATACAAAGCAGAAGACTCCTCGCAAAGTTATTTGACATTCATCCCCAAAAGCATACAATTAGTAGGTGAAATACCTTAGGGAACCAACAATGCACAAACCACGACAAAATCAGTTAAGGACTTCCAGTGATTTCAACAGGCTTTGGATCAACATGGTCCTTTTCCTCCAACATTTCTATACTGTCAGTTTCCTTCTACTAGTAGTACATGAGATGTACTTACAAAAGATTATCATAACACCAATTTTTTTTGGTACTATTTATTTAGTTACCTCCCCTCCTACCATAAGCTTGGAGACACTTCACCGGAGTCTTGTCTCAGGTTAATTTTAAAGTGGTGGAAGGCCTGCTTTCAACAGAATTAATTCCAGTTTACCACAGCATAAGTGAAGGCTGGAAATTAATTTTGTTGGATGACTCAAAATTCTTACAAAAGCTATGGTATGGAAGCCGATCTGAATTTTAGCCACCCAGGAGGGTAAAGATGAAGGAATAATGTTTTGCAAACTGCAACACCTCCTCTGTCTTTAATAAACTCTGTGGTCTGTATTCACCTCATCTAATTTTCAGTGTTCAAATTTGGCCTCCAGTCCTACCGAACAAACTGTGCTCCTCTCTGTCCCTCCCTGTGACCAGAGGAAGATGGATCTCATGCTCTGGAGACGTTTCTGTTTTTTGATTAGTCCCCGATTTCAAGCCTGAAGTTTAAGATGGCTTAAACAAAGTAGTATCAATCTTCTCTTGAAAGCACTTATAGCATGTTTAACGCAGAGGAAGAGAGACAGACATGGTAGCGAGAGAAGGTGTGACCTGAAAGCTTAAATACAAAGATTATCATCATATTCATTCAAGTTGGATCCAAGTGAAGCTATACTGAAGTCTATCTTCCATGTGGCACTGCACCACAGTGTGTGGATGTACTGGGGCAAGGCTGTTTGTTGTGCCTCTGCACAGTGTAGACAGGCTGTACGCGTTGACAGGGTCAACTCCTAGGGTCTACTTATGTTTTCATAACACAGCAAGGAGGGGTGAGGTCTTCTGTGTGCCTGTATATGCTCTGTACCCTTCAAGGCTACCAAGAACATGAGCAGCTTTTATCTTGTCAGCAAGCTGCTTTCTACATAGCAAAAAAAGTACAGGTCATGTATTTTCTTAACTTCAGTCAGTTTTCAAAACCAATTAGCCTAGTAGGGCTTTTTTTGTGCAGAAATAAAACTCCTTAATCTCTTGCAACTGTGCATTAGACATCTCCAGTTCAATCAGCCAAAAGCAGTTTTAAAACCCCAATGATGGCAGTGCATTCACGCTTTTGGAAATGATGCTGCTGTTTTCATCCCTTGGAGAACAACAGCTGCTTTGTGAATCCTTGAGTCTTTGTACTGGTAGATCTAAGATTGTCAGTGCCATCGTATTTATCTTCCTGTGCATTCAGTACAGGAGCTGAGTCATTGCAACCACAGCAGTCCCACAGAACTCTGCTGGACGGGCTCCCTTTCTGCACCTAAGGGCTCAGGAGTTGAACAAAAGACTGGAGGAGTCATTGTAGAAAAAATCCAACAAAATCACATCAACTAAAACTCTTTACAAATATGTAATAATTAGGGCAAACATTCAACCACAGTGTAAACAATTTTTTTTTTTAAATATGTTGAAAGGACTATTTTGGGGAATAAAAAAATCTTTTTAATATAGATTTCAAGAAGAGCTCAGCTGCTATTCTCAAAATGGAGGAAGATGAAGGGCACTTTTGCCCTTTCACTCTGTAAATCCACGCTCTGATTCCTCTAGGATGAGGAGCAAGGCCACATAACACTTCCCTGACTGATTTTAAAAACAGGTATTAGTTCAACTCCCCCTGCAGATCACCGCTCAGCTACTACACAAGGTGCTCTCATGCTCTTCTGCGGAAAATGTCCTTATTCCTTTAGTCTGTTCATTGGACTAGTGGAAAAACAAAAGAGACTGCTATCTAGTTGTTAGTACACTACTTCAGAGAAGGTAGCTAGGGTTTTGCTTCAGTTAATAAGACAGAACTTCATTTCCACATGCCACACAGGATGTACAACAGTTCTCCTAAGTAGATGTGTACTATACTGCTAAACAGATATGCTAACAACAATTCAAATCAAAGATGTAATTTTTTGCTCAGAACAGGTGCTGCAGGAAAAATATAGCTCATTACCTTTCCTAAATTTAAAGTTTCTGGTAGCATACATAAGTCTTTCTTCTTTTGTACATTACCATCTGCAACAGAGCTAAGAGTAACAGGTAAGGAACGTTTTCTGTAACAGACTCACAGAAGGATAATTTCCCATCCTTCTCTTAACAGTGTAGTATAGTTACATTCCAGGTGTAATCCAAATATATGTGTCTGCTGGGATATGATTTTCTTGATCATTTATCATAACTTGAAAAAGATTTATTAATTAAAACGTGACCGCTAAACTGCAGTTTTCTCCAACCTTACTGCTAATTCTGAATTTTCCCTACATCCAAGAAATACCCATAAAGACATTACAGCTTCCCCGCCAACTGTATCTCCCTGCCATCTTTATTCACAGGTTAAACCTCTGGCAGGAGGGTTTTGCCAGGAAGCTTCTCTGTCTACAGTTTCTAAGCCTGACACCCTGTTCCAAGATGCCACACTACTTTTTTCTTTTTTTCCACAAGTACACATGCTGACTATATTGAATCAGACTGGAAAAGCTAAAAGTTAGGCTGAAATTGAGGTCAAAAGCAGCACTACCCTCCAGGACCCCTGTGGCTTTTCGGATAAATATAGCAGGTGTCACAGTCGTGCTTATTATGAGAAGGTGTTAACACTATTACCCGAAGCAGAGAACAGACACAAAACCCTTCAAAAATAAAAGATACTGTGAAATAGGCTTTTTAACATTTCTAAAACACCAAACTGGGAAAAAAAAAAATCATGAAAGCTTACGATTAAGAAAAGTTCTAACAGATGCTTAAGTGACTGCCAAGTATAATAAACTATTCAGAATACATACTGTCATGTAGAATTAAGGTTCAACATCAACCTAGAGTCACGTTAAGAAGTGCTTATCAGATAGTTATTTCTAGAAAAATGGGTAAAATGACATATAGATGTTTGATACAGATAGCATTACCATTATCATTACTGTCGTGGGGGCCACGGCTTCTGCAACAACAATTTTTAGCCTAGAAAGATTAGTCTCTTCAGACTCCCTAGAGGAAGACCAATTCCCCTGGCACTAACTCACAGCACATTTGTAAATTAAGCTCCTCTGAGGTGGTTTCAGATATCTTGAGAGAGACTCCTTAAGTAAACTTCACCTTGCAAGTACCTCCCATAGGTACCTACACTGCAGCGAGAACTGTGCAAGCATTTAACAGAGGCAATCCTTGCTCCTTGCGAAGTAGTAATGTAGGTATAAGCTGACAGAGAAGAAGAAAGGAGTATGACATTATCAATGAAGAATACAGTACAACAGGAAAAGCATGAGAATGGCACAAGAGACAAGAGTCAAAGCACCCAAGATGCAAAAGCACCATCGATACCATTATTATGCTGCATCATCCTTGTGTCCACATCTTACTTTTCAGGATAAAAGGTACCCTATGGTCTCTTTTAAGCCTTTCCACCACCAGAACCAGTCATGTCCACACTAAGCAGAAATGGGCTTGAGCAACAAAGTTTGAGATGTTTCTTCAAGCTTCTCCATAAAACCCATTTTGTTTCTTCCAAGTAATTATCTCAGATTTATCAGCACCCACGTAGGCCAAAAAAACAGAATCTTTTTTGGACTAAGTCCAACACAACAAGAACATATGTGCCTACTTACAAACTGATTTTTTTCTTTTTTATTTATAAATAAAGATCTGTTGTTGATAACAGTGAAGTATTTCACACCTGGTGTTTCAAAAGGAGCTAAGAAACAGCCATGAGGCACTCTTAACATTGGCTCTACTACTGCAACATGTGAAGCAGAAATGACAAAAAGAGAAGACTGGTGACACCACAAAGGAACAGGTTGAAGCAACAATTCCCTCCATCACTTCACCTTGTCTTATTTCATGCTGGCCTACAAATAGCTCTCTCCCCTGCCCTTCCTATGGGTTGGGAAGAGGAATAAAGAACATCAAGAAGGTTTGCTAGTGTCTCACAGAGCTACTTCAGGGACATGGTGGACTCCTAGGAAGAAAAGACCTTAAGATGTTAGGATGCTGAGCCCAGTCCTCTGTATTTGCAGGCACCAACACAACAGATGACTAAGCTGCTATCGCCCACACACTACAGGCCACAAAATCCTTCCCAGCACCCATAACAGACTTAAGGCATGTTATGAAGAAAACATTTGCCTGAAGCTGAAAATCATAAATACATCAATCGCCAAACAGCTCTAAAATTAAATAAATTAATGAATAAATTGCTGCCAGTCAGATGCAAATTCTTAAGACTTAACACTCAACCCTACCCTTTCATTATGGCTATACTGTGGTAGTACCTGGAGCCCAACGAAATTGGAATTACATTATATAAGCCCCTCCCAAAGGATGAAATAAATGACAGCCCCTAGCCCTAACAGCTTACTTTAGTTTCTGACACAAATCTTTAAATGGCTTTCAAGCGACTTTAAAAGAAGTGTCAAGCACTTGATGCTACTTAAATGCCATTCCCATGCTGAAAGTACACAAGTGCGAGTTATCTTGCAAAACTTATTTTCTTGTGTGTTGATAACTTTTCAGTGACATGATAGCATTGATACAAAGTACATCCTGAGCTTCATCATGTGTAAAAAGCAATTCTAAGCAGAAAAGACAAAATAATGAGCATGGCTTCATTAAGCATCAATCATGCCTGACAAATCTGGTGCCTTCTATGACAGGGTTACAGTATTGGTGGAGAAGGTAAGAGCAACTGACATCGTCTACCTTGACTTGGGCAAAGCATTTGACACTGTCCTGCACAGCATCCTTGGAGAGACGTGGATTTGACGGATGGACCGCTTGGTGAATAAGGAATTGGCTGGATGGTCGCACTGAGTGGCGCTCCTCAGGGGTTTGTACTGGGACCGGTGCTGTTTAACATCTTTCTTGGTGACACAGATTGAGTGGACCCTCAGCAAGTCTGCTGAAGACACCAAGCTGTGTGGTGCAGTTGACATGCTGGAGGGGAGAGATGCCATCCAGAGGCACCTAGACAGGCTTGAGAGGTGGGCTCGTGCAAAGCCCTTTTTCTGTGCCAAGAGTGTCCTTTGTGCTGTATGTTTGAGAAAGATTCCAGCAAACTCCAAACCACAGTAGCCAGTGAGCAGGACATGAGGTCTGGGAACCTGCTATCGAGCAACTACAGGTCTACAGGTTTGACACTGGAGGGACTTTAGGTCTAGGACAGCTAACAGAGAGGTCCATATGAGTAGGCAGGTGAGCAAACATCAGATTAGCCAGTGGATAGGACTGGAGGTTTGGACAGCACAAGGACAGCAGGTGTAGGGGTCAGCTACCAGAGAGTGGAGGTCTGGGGTCTGATACTTGAAGAACCGTAAGTCTGGACAGGTACATGGGGTGTGCATGTACGAGAGCGCACGTGACATCTGACAGCAAGGCTCAGCCTTACAACTGGTGGGACCTGGGAATAGGGACGTGCAGCAGCTTCACATCAAGTGGACCAGAGAGGAGGAATCTCCTGGGTCTGCGACTCCAACAACTGGATAAATGAATCAGTGCACTCCCTTGCATCTTCAAGTCCACTCGATTTGGCCACTCTAAACATACCTCATATGCCTAGATAATTTCATTTAAATACCTAGAGTCTGGAGCCGAGCCCACTCTTGAGCACAGAACAGCAGGGGCATGATTCAGTTGTCTAAAATCCAAATGTAATGACATTTGAGGTGCTCCATCTGGTCCAGATGAGAAAGGCTGCTGTGCAGCTCCTGTATCGTACCCATCTGCCCCATCTGGGTATCTCAAGGACCCAAGAGCACATCAAATTACAAGCACTCTTGATAAGACAAATTAATTACTGCCAAAGTGACTGTGCTGTTAAATTAGGTATACCAGACACATGCCTAAAATTAGAGGAGTAAAACTGGGACAAATCATGTTCCATGAATTCACATAATAAATGCCTGAGACCCAAGGACAAGGCACTCACAGTCAGATATAACAGATACAGTTCCATGTCTGACTAGTAACCGAGACACAGGAAATCTTTCCAGGGGAGATTCAATCACCTAGATTTTCCTCTTTGATTCAGATGCAACACAAAGCAATACCACATGTACCTCAGTTAAGACAAGCAGATACATACTATAGCATTTACACCAACTACTTCACCAGTATATGGACTCTGGCACAAAATTGTTGTGCCTAACTATCACAGAAAGACTCAGATCAGGTAATAGTATATGAAAACACACACAAAAAAACACCCAAGTGTCCTGTTTGTCCCCGTTCTGGAAAGTGAACTCAGACATCTAAACAAGTGATTATGAGCAAGGTCTGAAGTGCTGTGACTGAAGAAATAGGAGACACCTCTGAATGAAAGGCATCAGTGCTGTTCTTACACAAGATGCAGAGGGTATTCAAGACTTGTTCACAGTATAAATAAATAGCCATCTAATTCCTTCCAGTGTTAAGTACTATCCAAGTTCTTTTCTAATTAACGGAGAGAATTTAGTATCTTTGGACTCATTTCTGACAACTGCCTAAGAAGGGGGTAAGACAGGTTGGATGAATTGTCCCTTTGGCTTCTTCAAAGTCAGCAGACAACTAGGGTTTTTTCCTAGGTATCTAACTTAAATTAATCGTAACTTTTAGTAACAACAATTACAAGAGCTCTCTAGCTACTAATGCTTACCATACTTTGTCAGAAACAACCTGTCCTCCAGCAGCTGCAGACAAAATTAAGTGAGAAATTAACTGATCTTCTCTCTTATGCAGCAGAGAACACAACCCTTCAACTCTTCCAGTAGAACTTATCTGAATTTATCACGAGGACATCTTCACCGAAGTTTGACACCTTCACCTCTATATGTAACTGCTTTAGAAACGCGCACTTCAAGGTATCTCATCCTCAATTAATACATCACGGGTAGCAAAACCAACATTTGCACTACATAATGAAGACAAGTGAATATAAGAGAAGCTGGCTTTCTTTCCAAAGGTGGGAAAACTTATTTGTTTCAAGTCAGAATGCATTCGCAATGCCCCTCTGCAGCCATCAGCAGAACTTCCATGCTTCCGCTTTCAAGGAAAAAGCCGTCACAAAGTGGTGTAATCTTACAGATTTCTTCGGTGTTACAAGGCGAGTACAATCTCAGCTCAGCTAGATGGGCAGATTCAGTTTACAGGCACTTTATTTGTAGAAATGTAAGGGTGGTCCAAATTGACCACTGAATGTGATCCAGTACCTCTTGTATCTTGGTTTACATGACTTTTTAATTGTGGTAACAAACAAACAAACAAATAAATAAAGTCTAAGCTATCAGGTCAATGTCACTTTAAAATCAATCTTTACCACATATGTGTTTTCTGTTAACATTTCATAGCCATATACTTCAATCATAAAATAAAATACCCAAGAACATGTTGAAGCATATTTTGTGGCTTATTTTCTTATGAATCTTTAAAATTAGTGAAAACGTGATCTTTAAATTGCTGCAAATGCCTTTCAAAACAAGAACTGCATAGGTTTCAACTTTTTTTTTTCCTGAGAAGAGCAATTTTGAGTCTTGCAGGTAGACTTTCACTACTTTTCTCCCTCACTCTTTTCAGAGGTGTGAAGCTTTTAATTAAGCATTCAGTTACAGCGCTTGATGAAGCCACAGTCAAAGACTTTAAGAATGGTTTAGTGACACTGTCCCCAAAAAACTGAGTATTCCACAAGAAAACACCTTCTATAATTATAAATTTTACAAATACATCCCATTCTAGAAGTAAAATTAAGAAAATAATATTTTAGGGGACGTTCATGAAAGAAAACAATAGAATTATAATTCCAAATATAAAATGATATAATTGGAATTTTGATTTTTATGAACTCCTATGTCTCTATATTTGTACATAAAAATAATCAAGCAAATCTGTGAATGCCCGTGCCCCACAAGTATCCAGATTTGAGCTTACTAACTACATTTCATTATTGGGTAGAGACAAAAAAGTTTTATTTTATTAGAAGAACTTTTGCATGATCCCTAGGTAAAAGCAAATTATTGTTGTAAATGTTTTATTTCCACTAAATATGAAGAGAGATATGCTGGATGTGGAACACTTGGTAAAGCAAGTGCAGATTATTGACTTCTTTCTGATATATTAAACTGTGAGGTCAGATGCCAAGGACAAAGACCGGCTTATTTACAGGAGTGTGGAACACATATCCCAGAAGCAACCAACAAAAAAGATACTTAGGGGTCACGCGCATAGAACAGTCTGAACAAAAGCTTCCCCAAAGATGCAATACTATGAAGGCAAGAAGCAAAGTGCTCACTGAAGGTGAAAATACGAAATAAACAACATTTTAGTAAAAAAGCGTTGCTACTTCCGTATACCACGTGGTGGAGGCTCATCTACATTCTGCAGTGTTATTCCCAGCTCTCCTCTGCAGACACCAAAAACAGGCAATGAAAGAGAGAATGCAAACCAAAAGCTGTTAACAACAATTTGACCAGCAAACAATGAGCAAGACACACAGACCATGAGAGGCAAAAATGAAATGACTGCTTCCAGAACAGCCCAGTTTTGAAAAGATCCGTTTTTCCATAGGAAAATATGGAAAAGCTTTCAAGTGCCCGCAGGTCAATTAATAAAGCCTAAGTTTCTTTTTAATTTCTACCCAGGAAAGTAGTTGCAAGTCTGGAAACAAAACCAGTGATGAGTACTTTGCTGGGTAACACTAATTGTGGCTGTATTTTTAGCATAACTGTCAGGGTTGATGCTACTACTATTGCTTTTAGACACAGGCTGCACTACAGACTTTGAGCCTATATTGCAAGCATAAATTATTCTTATTTCAAATAAGCCTGCCAAAATCCTCATGTAAAATCTGACAGTGTTTCCAGCTGTGTAACCATTCATGATGATCTGATAATCCCAGCTCAGTAGCTAGCGTGAATTAATAGAACATACATATTCTAAAACAGGATGGATATCTTCCCAACTGAGGTAAGATCCAACGCCACCTCTCTACCCACCTTTACACAGACTTCAGAATTCAGCATCTTCTTGTAAGTGTAACAGCAATCAGAAATCAATTCTAACAAAATACTTATGAGCTGCACAACAATCAATCCTGAAATACGAAACAAAATTCTTAAATAGTATGCAGATTATAATTCAATGAATAGTAGAAGCCATGTCTGAAAGCCATATTAAGAAGGCAAGGGATATCTGTGAAATGAGTGAAAAGTGAAGTATCTGATCTTCTGTGCATTTGTCGCTGTAAGGGTTTTCATCCAAACACTCCTGTCCTGAAGTGTACTTGCAGAGTAGAAATGTTTCAATGGTAGAGAGAAATACTCTTTGAAATGCATGCACATGCTTCTAAGTAGAATATCAAACTCAAGTTTTTCCCAATTGAAACATACAAATCATCCTCAGCAGCTGTGTTAGAAAATCCAGTGGTATCAGCATTTGCAAAACCTCTAAGAACTGCTTGGAATTATGCATCTGCTATAAGAGGTTATGTCAAATAAATGAAATGTCCATGTATATATGCGCTCCCAGCGCTGAGTTTGTGCTGCAGGAGAAGACAGCTACCCATCCTGTCCTCCGAGATGTCACATCCCCCAAAAGATGCTCAGACGCTGATAGGAGTCACAGTTGCTCATCACCTTTTCTTATCAGAAACATACACAGAAAGGAACCAAATCAGCCATGCCACTTCCTTCATTCCTTCTAGAGCTTTAGAAATTTTATTATTTATGTTGGCAACAACAATCCAATCATCTGCAAGCCTCATCTTGTTATCATCCGCTATCCTGAAAGCACTCTACATCAAACATTAGTCTCCATTACATACGAAAAATAAGGATGAGAAAGCTGTATTAAATCTTATTAATCCAGTCCTCAGTGCTGTAACATAGATCTCTGATGCATCAACGGACAACAAATAAACTTAAACTTATTTTAGAATAATAAAAAAAATCCCATCCTGCACTGGGTGCAGCATTGGATCCAGCTCAAGCACACAAAACAAAAGCTTTCATCCACTTAGTGTTTTCTGTTTGCTTCTGCTGTTCACAGACTACAGTGTAAAAGCTCCTTTTGCCACCAGTTCTTAATAGGTGATGAAACATATTTTGTATCTTAAAGACTTCAAACTAAATGACTTCACTATGAACCTTTTGGAACGGGAAAAGAATTGGGAGAATGGGACAGAACCTCACATCTTTGTGTAAGCAACAAGTTTCATACACAGGTAAAGCTTTCTGACTGGCACGCTACCAGCTGTAAGATTTTTTTTTTTTATAGGTAAAGAGAATATAGTACTATTGAATTACATCTTTTTTTTCCCCCCTAGTTTTTCTTCTGCGTATGTTATATATTTGGACATCAAACTTGATTGACAGGTGACACTGAGATCCAGCACAATAAAGGCTAAAATTGCACTGATTAGGTTCTTGGGTTTTGTGAAATCATAAGCAGAGGAAAAACTACAAGGGATCTGTTTCACAACATACTTTACCATCCACAGATGACATAACAGCATTCATCCTGAAGTACATTACTCATTTTAAGAAATGAAGCAGAGTTTAATCTTAAGACTATGAATTACTGCAACCAACTGCAAAACCTACAGACTTCTGCTGCCTACTCTTTTTAAGCATCTGAAGCAGCATTTCTGAATAAGAATTCATCTAAGCCAAACTCTGAATTTAGCCAATACTACTTATTCTCCAAGAAAAAGGAGTTTTCTGTCTGGAAGGCTGAATTGGACGAGATATGCTTTGAAGCCCTGCATAAAAGCTGAGCTCCCACAGACCGACTCCTTGCTAAGCCTCTTAACTCCTCAGTTTATCCATCCACCCGTTACAGAGCATTTTACAGGAGGGAAGCTATATAAGGTATCTTCAGCCAGGGTGTCAATCAACACCACCTCATCAATTTCAGAGGGGTTTTATCCCTCTGCACCAGCGCGGAAGTTTACACATCCCATCTCCATGCTCGCTGGGCTTAATACTGACATGGCCCAACGTCTCCAAGTGTTACCAAGAGAATATAGAAGAAGATCCACCACACCATTAAGACTGGGATGTGGGCCCATTGATTTGAATGAATGTAAAGAAATAAAATAGACAGCAAGATTAAAAACTAAAGGGAGAGGGAACTGACCCTATAGTAGGTAGAGAACTGCTGTAAACAAAATAAACCAGAAAGGTTTCAAACAAAAGATGATTTGAAGGGCAGCAAAAAGAAAGAAGTGAGCCAGGTCAGGTCACAGAACTAAAAAAAAACCCAAAACAAGCCACAAACAAATATTACCTCAACACTGGAATGGCTCACCGAAAACAGGAACAATTCCAAACAAAGATCTTATCATAGGAGGTTAATTTAACTTTCATCCTCCTTAAAGCTAGCATGCTTAATCCACAGAAACAGGGCTCGTAATAAGCCTAGTTCATTATAGACTACATATGAGCTTTACCTACTTAGTGATAAACCAGAGGAATGCTGAGAGGCTTGTCCATGTTCTCACAGCATTTCACAGAAGAACCACCTGCTGGAGACCACCACTGTTCTTATTTCTTATACCCTTAAAGACTTACACCAAGATGAAGTCTTACTTCCACCATGAAATACTTAAAACAGTCATTTTTCACTAGGAAAGAAACAGGCTGGCGAGTACAAGGCGAACAGTAAAATAGCATCATCCAAGTGATCTTCCAGCCTGGAAGACCAAGTAGTCATTGTGTTATTTCACCACCTACGATTGCTTTGGCAGAGGTCTCTCACAAGACTTTCAGCCTGGTTATGAGCTATCTTAATGCTGGGATATTTCAGACAACAAATGAATAGTTTCATGAAAATCGGGATAATGTAAAGAGGAAAAACTCTATGAGCAGGAATAAATGAGCACAGATTTTAAAGTCTTGAGAACAGGAATTACTTAAAACTCAGAAAAACAGACTGGGGAAATTTTACTTCTTTTGGCTCACAGCTCTTCTCTCTGCGTGCACTTATTCAGATATGCTGACTTTGCAGACAAAAATCAATTTTTACTGCTTTTTATTTCGATGCGCACTATAGTGCCTAAAGAGCTACGACAATCTAGATCTGGATTAATTTTTGGCTAATGCACCATGTACAAAATTACTAAGCGAATTCTACCTATAAGCCATTTCAGAAATCACAGATTGGTACATTATATACATTTTTTGACTGCACATTTAATAATTCTCAAATACATCAGTGTTACCATTGACTCAGTGCCAAGAGAAGAGGCACGACGAGATTCCGAAAGTCCCTCCCAAATGCCCTTTCAAGGCATATGGTTAAAAGGGCAAAACCACTGTTCAACTTACAGTACAAAGTTTGAAACTTTAGTACCAGAAAAGTGTCATTCTTACTGAGTCACTTTTAAAATTAGGATAAAAATATGTGTATATATTTATACACGTATACTTACTGATAGAGTGGACTGCAAAACAAAACCCAGGAAAGTCAGATTACAGACTTGTACTTTAAAACAGAAACTTGCTGTACTTAAAACAGAATTACTAGATTCTTACCAAAAAAATCTCATATATGGTTTCAAAACTGAGAAAAGAATAAATACTGTGAAACCAACTTCTTATTTACTTATTACGTACTATTTGTAAAGGCATAGGTGATAAAAAAAATTTTTAGAAGTATGAGAGTTAATCAAGTCCGAATTATTAATGAAAACAATTTTAGCATAGAATTGCTACAGTGGAAACACACATTCACTCCTTGAACATACTGCTCCCATAATGGGTTTTATATGTGGCACACAATTTCTCAGAAACTTTCTACAGATCCCACAAAATTCACGAGCCCATCACCACTGGTAAAACATACGGATCAAAGCAACTCATTGTCAACGTAACTCTGTGACATATGTCACTCACTGTGACTTCTGCACAGAGACTGAACTGATAACCATTGAGTGATTTAAATTTGGAACAATAAGTTTGCCTTTCTAATGTCTTTATTGCCTATTAAATTGAAATAATACTTTGTAAGGGAAAAATAGGTCACACACACTCCTCTGGCTTGTTTCTGTACTCATGTTATGGACTTGATTCAGTTGCCCATACCTAGATGCGCTGTCCCATCTCAGAGGCCAAGATATCATCGAAGGAATGGCAGATACAGCACAGGACCTGTGGAAGGTCTGTATCTGTCCTGAGTGGAAGCTGGAGATCAGCCAGGGTAATCAAGGCCATCTCAAATGGCACTAGCCTTCTGTGTGGCGTAATTTAAATGGTGTTTCTACACCAGGATTCAGCTCCGGACTGGGACGCCCTACATCACACAGACATACTTTCAGGTGACCAGACTGGAGCTGAGTGCCAAGCACCCATTAGTGTCAGTGGACTCGAGAGAGCTATTGACTTCATCCTGAGGCCAACATCTACACCTCACCACTTAGCAGCTCCCCAGATTCCTCTCTAACACCCCAGACCAAACTCCCGTTGACTGCCAAGCACGGGCACACACTGAACTCAGGTGCCCAAACTGCAAGCCAAATTCTACCATGAAGCTAGGTGGGATGACTACTAACACAGGATCCTCAGTTCGACCCACCTAACTTTAGGCAAGTGAGCTCAAGCGAATATTGCTCGGACAATAACCATTGTAGGTTCTTTTTTGCTCAATGCAAAGAGACAGATGCCTTCAGAGACTGCTTCAGCTAAATGCCTGGTTTTGAGTAAGACTAATCCACAGCTACGCATATCCTCCAAGGCATCCAGGAACATGCTCAATCTCTCTTAATGACGGCTGTAGCTAGCTTATACAGCCATACGCTCATATTGCCATTAGCTTTATTTCCTTCTCCTGTCATCTTCCTATATTGTTCGTTTGCTGCTTCTTTCCTAGCAAGTTATAAACCTTAAGATAATATCTTACCTTAATCACTTACTTCAACAACACCTATTACAATCTTAATTGGACCCTAGATTGTAAAAAAGCAAAAATAATGCTAGCTGACACTTATTTAGAACAAAATTCAGCACGCCCAGACGTAACTCTACAAGTTCACAGGCAACGAACAGCCATCGGATTGATCCCAGTACTCGAGACTTACCGGAAGCCCAACAAGGCAGTGCTAGCAAACAAGTTAAAGCTCTTCTTTGTCTGTCCAACACTTAAACAAAGTCCCAATACTACATTAGACAAATCGCGGACAAATATGCCTTTAAAAATGTACAGCACCATGATAATTTTGGCTTTACAAAACCCAAAAGCACTGTTCTTCAAACCTCAATAGAGATACTAATAGTATAGTTAGCATTAACGTTTTCTAGCCAAAAGGTCCCCTATGTTAAGCAATGTACAAAAACTGCCAACTGTTTAAAAATGCAGGGGAAGAAAAGGATAAGGAAGAAGAACACGTTAAAAAAACGCATGATCAGAAAAAAAACCCTGCAAACAATTGTTAGCATTTATGTAGCAGAGGGAGACTTCCGTCCACAGGAAAAAAACTGTGTCTCCACCATTTGTAAATCTTGCTAAATTGCAGAAAAACACCAAACGTGAGCATAATGCCAGACCAAAAATGCCAACTAACTAGTAAAGAAATTCAAAGAGTAAGATTACCTTGTTCCAATCTAAAGCACAGGGAACGTTTTGCAGCCTCTGTCTCAGGACTTGGATGATCCAGAACACACCTGCACCACTGCAGAGGACTCAATGACTTCTCTTGAGGAGTGAGAATCTTGGTAGGCAAGACGTACAACCTTAACCAAAATACACACAAGTATTAGCAAGATATGTAATACTTTAAAATTTACTGTTGTAATCTCACTTTCCTGCCAACTAATAATTTGTAACAGTGCAAAGCCCTACAATGTGATAGTCTAATAACAAAAGACTGAGGTAAAAGAGTTTACATTAGTTGTTTTCTTCCCTCCTCAGAAAAGTAGGTGGCAAAATTATGAACTCTACAGGTCTGGCACGTCAGAACAAACTTGAAGTAGATGCGTCAAATCAAAAATGCGATTTTCCCTTTTATATTTATCTTTACCATAGATTAGATAATTTCAGTATTTGGTTTTATATTTAAATCACAATTTCATTATATATTTCATTCTTTTACCTATAACAATTTAATCAAGTTGTCAGAGTGCTGATTATAATTTAATTTTCCTACACAGTATCTTCTCCCCGACAAACCAAAAGTTGTACAAGTCATATTTCTAAAGATTAGAAAATACTTGCTGAGAAACAATCCAATTTTGATATTCAATTCCAGCAGAACATTAAAAAAATTAATGTGAGAAAAGTTAGTGTATATGCATTATTTTCAGACAAAAGTAGGCAACTAATCAGATGGTCAAGCACAGTAGGGAGCCAGGTATCAAAGAAGATTTCATGGGGACATTCTTGAAGCTGGGATCCGCGTGTCTGCTGTCGCCTTTGCGGATTATCGGACAGAAGCAGACGTCGGTACACCTGGGGGAGAGAGGATATCCCAGGAAGGGAACTATTCTTGGCCGCCGGAGACGGCTTGGCAGCTCCTTGGCCCAACCACTTCTGATCGATGGGGCTGCAGACAGAGGCAGATTCTCAAGCACCAGCAAAACGCTCCACAGGCTGCAAAGGAACCTGGCCTGCACACAGGGGTGCAAAAGGCAAGAACAAAGGGGGAAAAAGGACTGAGCTCCTCAGAGGACCACTAACAGGTAGCATCTTCAGGGGTTTGGCTCAACAGCTACCCAAGTCCTCCAAGAACAACTGCTCTCCTATGTCTGCTCAATGGTGGTTTTTTTTTCCCTGTGAAGTCCATCAGCACCCTCTACCCAGCTCACAAGGAATAAATATCCCCAACTGTGATTACTTGCTCTCCCTCTCGGCAACCCCATCAGAGATCAACCACTGAATTTCTCTGAGGAGAGGACTCATTTCCCCCGACTTCCTGCAGTGCCTCACTACACATTTAAAAAAATGATACTGAGAAAAATGAAAAGGAAAACAAACAAACAAACCAATCCAAAATTCTTTCAGCTTTCCTGCTAACCTGCAGAAACATTTCAAAAGCTACATATCTGACTAATGAATTCTCAGTGATCAGGTATTTGTCCAAAAAGCTGAACAGCAAGAAGAGGTTTGACTTGTCTGCAAGGGTGCTAATTCTATGGGGCTTTTTTTGTAACTGCAGTTAAAAAAAAGCAAAGGTATTTAAGGCCTAAAATTATGAATGAACAACTAGAATATGCACTGGTCTTTGGCTTTCCAGACAGCAGTTTGCTTTAAAGACTGACATTACAAAAAAGCGGCTGTCATCACACAGCTGACCTTTCATGGACAACAACAGAGATTTAGCCTTGAACTAAAAAAGTTCAACAGCTAAAACAACTCACCCTTAGTGGAATAAATTAGTTAGGAAATCCTTGATACTAAATTTTTCTGTGGATATATGTATGTGACATGAAGGTGAATTTTGGCTGCCAAAAAGCATTTAGGATTGCTTCCAGGGGCCAAATCAAATACGAAATTTTACTAAAGCACATAAAAAAAATGATGCTGATTTTCTACCACCCTGAAAAGTAAACAGGGAAAACATTTTAATAGGATGAGATCAAACAAATTCAATATTCCTTAATGTGAAGTGAAGTTAGGACCAATGTAAAATCTGATTCAAGCCCAGAATGACAACCCCAAAACAGCCCTGCGCAGACTAACAGTATGTACCATGAAACAACACTGACAAAAATTTCCATACAATTTGCTGATGATTCTCAAAAGCAATTTTCCAAAACTGCAGCATGGTATTATTCGTACCAGGAAGTACAGCCATCATTCAAGAAATATTTATGCTATTTGGATTAATTTTTAAATCCATTCTCTGTTACCAAAAATAAGGATGTTTACATCCATCTCAGCTGCATTATACTGTATTTTATTCTCAGCTGATGTAAACCTCAGCTCAATTTAAAAACCAACCGCACAGAAAACTACATCAAAGCTTTGACAGATTCTTAAAAGTTATTTAAATATAGATAATATATTTTTTATTACTGACTCTTTAAAACAACTGAGCATCAATTACGTTTAACACGGTTAAGCAGCCAGCGATTTCCACAGTATTCCAGGAGTGTCCCTACGGTGCTCATCCACATTACCAAGACAAGTTTTGAGGCACCAGGCTCACTTGTTTAATTAAATAAGTCTATAAATAGAAGACTTAAGTTTATAAATAGAGATGTGTAATAAATAAAGTCTATCTTCAGCCTATAATTTCCCCTTCTACCTCTTTTTAGGCGACTACAATCATTCCTCTCGGTTGATTTTATTTTCTGCTTTATTCCCTTGTTATTCATTTCTGCTTTATTTCCTTTACCAGCACTCAACCGTGCCTTTCGGAGCTCCAGGGGCATTTATTAAGATACACGACCGACCATTTAGATCAATGTCTAAAAGACAAAAGCCCCCTCCCTTCACCCCCCCCTCCAAATCCCCGCCGATGGGAGGCAACCGAGCAGAGGTTTTAGGACGGGGAGGCACCCGCTTGCTCAGATCAAGGGCTTTCCCGGCACAATTCCGCTATTTATAATTCCTTATGTAAACGGGAGGCTGAAACTAGGCTGAGACCTGAAATCAGCGGGAGAGACGAGCGTCTCCAAAGGGGAAGAAAAGGAGCACGAATCCCCCCGCCGAGGGCGC
>VXBO01003116.1:0-10039 GCA_013400135.1 Rhinoptilus africanus | reverse complement strand
GCGTAAAGACTTTTGCCATTCCTCCTGCCCTGCCAGGTCTCCTGGGTCTGGGTAGTGATGGACTGAGCAGTCCTTCTGGTTCTAGCTTCCTTTTGTCCATTCTGCAGGTGTATGGTCGATGTCAGACACACCTCTGGAGGCTGGAGGAGAGCTGCTCTATAATCAGCCCTTTCTGGCACAATCTGGAAACAGGAGAAATGTGGTGCAGCAAAGGCATTTCTTGAGTGTGCTCACTGGATTGGTGAAGGACATGAATTGTGATATTGCAAAAGTAGCATAAAATCACAGAATGGTTTGGGTTGGAAGGGACCTTAAAGATCATCTAGTTCCAACCCCCCTGCCATGGGCAGGGACACCTCCCACTAGAGCAGGCTGCTCAAAGCCCCATCCAGCCTGGTCTTGAACACTTCCAAGGATGGGGCATCCACAACTTCTCTGGGCAACCTGTTACAGTGTCTCACTGCCCTCACAATCTTCCTAATATCTAATCTCTCAGTTTAAGCATGTTCTTAGCTCGATCTTTTCCTTGTGTTTGTGTTCCTATTTCTTTATGAGAAGCAAAGTCCCTCCTACCTACATTCCCTCATTTCATTTATGTTCTGACTGAGGAAAAACAGAATCCAGAGTTCTCAAAGCACGTGCTCTCCTCTGACTGAGTCTCTGGGATGTCTCACACTAGAGAGGAAGGGGCAGAAAAAATCCCGCTCTTTCCCTGTTTTCTTCCTCCAGCTTTCCACACATGTCATTCATGTCAGAACAGGTACGCTTGCTCCCATGGAGAATTTTCTTGTGACAAAACTGGTATTTTACTTCAAAAGGCTTTACTATAACTTTTACTTGTCAGTTACTTTGGTAAAAGGATAAAAGCAATGTTCAAATGCATTATCAATTGTACACTTCTGTAGATTTTCCAAATATTAGTATTTTAAATCCTTGGCTGTTTGAGATTATAATGCTACGAGTACAGCGAGTTGTATTCCCATTCCTAATATGAAGATTTGAACTACACATGAGGATAACGTAATTTAAAGTTACATGGGTGGAAAGTCCCTAGAGGAACCAGAAGATATGAAGACAGACCAGTGTTTTCTGGAATATTCATCTTAAAGTCAAGTTTAACTATTGATTTCAATGTCCGCATTATTTATGGCAGCACTACTACTTTTTAAATTCCTATCCCCAATTTTCAAGATCTCTGATTGTGCTTAATTGGCTTCTTTGCATAAGACTTTCATCTTTTTCTTAATCTTTTATCCTTTTTCTGCTTCTTTTGGGTATTCTGACATGTGAACATTATTTTTTCCCCCCTATTAGGAAAAATGGCTTGAATGCCAGAAAAACTTTGCATTTTCCTTCCAGAAATGGTTATGTTGCCTTTTTTCTTCCTGAGTAGGTATTTTAAAAACATTGGCTGCCCATTGTTTTGACCGCAATAGCTGTCTAAGCTCCCTAAATGGATGTCTGATGGCTGCACAGCAATGCCAAGACTCAAACAAGTGCTTCTGGCGTGATTAGACGCAGATATTGACTCTGACAGGGCAAAACTGACCAGTTTTAAGTCTTGGCACAGGCTGTGAGACTGTAGCTGTCAAGTTATAACTGACGCAGTTATAAAAACTCCAGGGAAACAGTCAATTTACAAGCAGCTTGCTTGGAAAGGGAGGTGAAATCTGATTTTTTTTTTTTTCTTGAGCCACTTACGCAGATGCAGCAGTACCACCCAGAGGCCACTGCTGTGCTGGGCACTGCACAAAGAGAGGGAGGGAGTCCTTGTCCAGAAGAGCTCAGAGACTAGAAAGGCAAAGAAGATACCGAGGCTTAGAAGAGAACATCACATTAAGATGTTTCTAGTACCATCAGATGAAAAACCCCAAACCTCCACTCCCTCACCATCCTGCTCCAGACAAATCTGAGTGCAGGCAGCTCCTCTAATGTTGCTAGAAAGGAACACGGTGTTAACAGAGATAGATAGGGAATACTTCAGACTGCTTTTCATTATGAATTAGACTGCTCATCTGAGAGGGAGAAATTTCAGTATCTGGTTTTTGCTCCCAGGACTGTCTCTGTATTTTCTGTTCATCAGTCATTCCTGAGGGGTCAATAGGCACGTAGCAGGTGAAGGTGCAGGCAGTGCTGCTCTCCCGTGGTCCGTGAGCCGTAAGGATCCACCCTGCACAGGTCAGGGAACATGGCAGAAACATTAATGGGGACATCAGGACAAGAGGTAACAGGCACAAACTTGAGCACAGGAAGTTCCACCTAAACCTGAGGAGGAACTTCTTTACCTTGAGGGTGGCAGAGCACTGGAACAGACTGCCCAGGGAGGTGGTGGAGTCTCTGTCTCTGGAGACATTCAAAACCCACCTGGACGCGTTCCTGTGCGACCTGCTCTAAGGTGGCCCTGCTCTGGCAGGGGGTTTGGACTAAGTGCTCTCCAGAGGCCCCTTCCAACCCTGCCATTCTATGATTCTCTTTTAGATTATTCCACTGTACTGGTTTACGCCACTTGGTTAAAACATAGGTACGTTGGGGAAGAAATTGTAACTTGGCCCTCCCACTTTTTGGGCCAGTGATCTCTTTAAAGAGAACACCATCTCCATGATTTTAAAAGGCGGTAGTTATCAGCAGAATTTTGAGGGGGTCTGATCTTAGCAGTATGGGACAAACAGCTCGTTTGGAGAATATCTGCAGATTCTTCTCCCTGAAATGCAAGAAGTGTTTCAAAGTCACGGTTTTACCAATGCAGGAGATTAGAGCTGGGCTGGTCAGACGGGGCAAAGCGCAGAACAGGAGAGCAGGCCTTTGAAGTCAAAGAAGGAAATACCTCATGAGTTGAAGACTTCAATGATTCTGCATCCGTTAAGCAACTAAACAGAGCTCTTTCGGTCAACAGTTTCAGACTTCGGCACATCAAACCTACTGAAGTATTAAGTGTCTGTATCCTTTGTCTTTATGGTGTGAAGGGTGTCTCTGCTGTTATGCTGCTGTGAAGAAAACCGAGGTGTTTTGGTGCAACAGAAGGGAGAAAAGGAGGCTATATTCCTCTCTTGTAGCCTGATACCAACTTGACTGGAAGCTAAAACCACCTCCTGGTGTAATAGAGTAGCTACAGTGAGCAACATGCAAGTATGATCCGAAAGCAAAACCAACCAGGAAAGCGGATACTTTGCATCATAAACACCAGGATTATGTTAAAATATCAAGGAAGGCAAGAGCAGTAGCAGAGTTCTGACCTACGTACATTCTGAGTAAATAAAGTGAACACACGAAGCTACCCCAACACAACACGCACCTCTATGCCAAGGAGCAAGGAACAGGGCTGACCTACTGAATAAAAGCCAGGCCCCTTTGATGGCCACCAGTTCTTTACAAGCCCAGCTAAGGAGGCTCTGTGAAGTAACAGAGAGCATGTCCCGTCAGAGATGTTTATTACAGGAGGAAGAGGATGAGAGGACAATGTTACAGGTGTTTGTCACCTTGCGTTAAGCACTGCTGGGGAGGGGGTGCTCAGACTGAGCGTTCTGTAAGAACCTACACAGGATACAACAGAATATATTAATACAGCAAAACAGTTCTCACGACATTCCTTGTTCTTATAAATATCAGTATCTTTGAAACCATCTACATATTTAAAAGCATCAATATGTATTATATGCATTATTACACTCCTTTCCTCTTACTGCTTGATTCTCCCCCCTGTAGAGCTATGCCCCAGCTTTGTAAAATAAAGTATCCATTACACACTGAGAAAATGGGCCTGATGAATCACAAAACCCCACATAATTTAGTACATCATCGCTCAATACAGCTTTTCAGTCTAATTTAATGCATTATTGAAGATAACACGTTCATTAAAACAGCTGCCAGCAAACCGTTCGTTTGGATTGTCTCATGGAAGCACTAGTCAAAGAGAAATAAAGCACCACATGCTAATGATATGCAAAAAGGACAAAAAACAATTAAGTTTTGATACATTGGCATTGAGATGTTAATATGATTTTTTTTAATGAGTACTGCCATCCAGGCTTTTATATGGTAAATACCAAGCATCACAAAACCAGTGCTTCCTTTCAGCAAACTTACAACATATAATAAAAAATAACAAAAACCCACATGGCAAAATTACCAGGGACTCTTCAGCAAGGATGAATTAATGAGCACAGAATTATTATTTATTGTCTCTTATTGCTGCTTCTGTCAGTGAGCATTTAAGTAGCAGATATTTGGATGCAGAGTTTGCTCCTGGCCTCTAAGGGAGTGAACTATCATCTCTCATCCCTTCAAACGCTAGGAAGTCCTGGATTCTGATGTGCTGGCTGAAATGAATATCTAACATCTTCCATTGTAACTAAGGCTTAGCAGTAACTGCTGGTGTCTGAACAGAACCAAATTTGTGACCGTAACACTAAAACTTTGCCACTGATTTTCTCCACCTGTTGTGCAAGCTTAATTGTTTCCTGGTGCAGCACAGGGTAATACTGAGTACAGTTTAACTAGAATACGCCAAGGATAGAAATAGACACACACCACAATAAATATTTATAATAGCAGGTTTATTAAAGCTACTGCCACTAATTCATAAGAAATTTTCATAAAAATAACAAAACAAACTATCTACCCTTTCATGGCTCCTTTATGTATCAGTCTGAACATCCTCCAAGCCAGGCAAGGCAGATTACATCATGATTCAGCTGCAGGCCCAGTGGTTTAAACGATGCAGACATCCATCCGTCCCGTCTCCACTACTGAATGTGCAGACGAGGAGAGAAAGTTTGGCTGGGACAGCTGTTCAACAATCTAATATTAATCTATGGCTTTGGCACTTTTCACCCTTCTAAGCTCTTGCTCACGCCCAGCAGCCTCTGAGCACTCTAACTCTGTCATGATCGTGTCCAATAAGTCCTTTTCAGCTGAGAGGTAAGAGAGATAAATCCGTGGTGAATAACCATGATATAAAACATCTCATGGCAGAGACTAGTAGTCAACACCTTTGTTTGTCCTGTGAATTGATGAACTATTTATTATTTTAGGCAAATAAGACAGGAACAACTGAATGTTGTGGAAATGTACAAAGTATGGACTCTTCTTTCAGTTTCTATACTTTAATACATACTGTCCAAAAGAAAAAAAAAAAAAAAAGCTTTCACTATAGTCTCAAAGGCAGGATTTTATCTGGCCTCATGTAGATGTGTAGAAATCTCAACTATTCACTCCAGGTTCCTTTGCAGACTATGGAAAGTAATACGTATGTTCAGAGCATGGTTAACCTCACAGTAAAATAGATGTTTGCAATCTGATCAATTGAATCACTTCCTAAAAACTGTCTACTTCTTTATATGACTATAAAGACAGAATAGATAAGTAACTTAAAAGTAGATGTCTACACTGCAGATGTTTAAATTTAGGCGAGATAAATCCATGCAAGGTGTTTGGATAGTCAGCTTAATAAAGTAGGAAAGATAAATACAACAACATAATGTCATGCAAAGTATGTAGTTCATGATTTCATGGCAACTATTAAGTGTGCACTTCTTAAAAAAAAGGTAATATAATAGTTACCAGAGTTACAAACATGGAGTGGGATATTTCTATTTTAAAACCTCTAACAATTTTTGTTTAGAATCCTCCTGCTGTAATAGAGATGCATTTTCCAAAAATGATTTTTTTCCGTCTTAGAGTTATCATTTAAGTTGCTTGGGAAGAATGTTCTTCTGGAGATTGACATCTCTCCTCAAAGGTACAAAGTGAATGCACCTCACTCTGTATGAAAACAGTAGTTTACACTGAATAACTGACTTTTAAATGACTGATCTTTGGTGAGATTAATCCCATTCATGCTATATAAAGATAACAGATGTTTATATCCGAGGAGATGTGGTTTCAGTCAAGAGAATACAGCCCCTTCAAAACATATGTGTAGGTATGTGCTGCTGTTCAGAAAGTGTCAATAAATTATTGCTAGTTTTACATACAGTTTAGCAGTCTCACAGATCTGATGGATAAACTGTACTTGTTTTGCTTCCTGGAATGTGTGTATGAAAAGGCATCTAAATTCTCATGGAATGAATTCCTTTGGGAACCATGCAGTGGGACTGCATTAGAGTATTTGTTCCTAGCAGTAAAAATTAATCATTTCCCATTGTGGTTTGAATGAACAGGCCGATACATTTAACAAAACTCTAGTGGAGCTTCTTTATCATGCTTTCTGTATGTCAAAATTAGTAGATCCATTTTTCTGCAAGAGAGGAAAGATTGATCAGCAATGCCAAGAAAATCAGTATTCTCCAAATGTCACACAGTGAAACTTTAGATCAATTTATTTTTTTAGAAAATCTACTGAAGTTTGACTGCCCCATCTTTTCATTTGCTGAAATAGGACATGTCAGCTTATAATGCTCAGTATACAGATCCTTGGTATGCCTTTCTACAATTTTATAACTGTCACAATGCCTTACTGATTTTCTATTCTGATTATTTGTAACATTCATTCTTGCCATCAAATTTTGCAATGGCATAATAACACAAAGTTTTTTAAGAAAACAAATTGATAAGTGTAATCTTAGTTAACACATTCTTATCTCAGAAGAACACCAGGCCATCAGAACATTTCATCTAGGTTTCTGTTTGTCTTTATTTGGTACTGATTTATAGGTACTGATTTATAGTATTATGAATTCAGAATTGCCATAAACAGAGGAGGCTTAAAATCCAGCAACTTCTAGAATAATTAATAAAACAAAAGCTTTATTCTTCACTGCCTTGCACATTTGCTTACTCACTATGCTCACAAATGTTTACAAAAGTAAGAATGGTACTCACGGTATAATATTTTCATTATCTTGTAATAGATTTTTATATCTTTATATCTTCACTTTATTGGTCAGAAAGACTACGTTAGGTGAAAATACCTCTGAACCCTGGTTTATTCATTTCAATACAACAAACTGATTCTCAGATGGCCTTGCAATTCAGTCTTGTGACTTTCAGGGCAAGATGCCATTGCCTCACTGTAGGTGTCTCCATGGACTGCACAGGTCGGACTCTACAGGTTACAATGAGACCTTAAACAATCACCATCACACATATTTTGTGTCTGGAGACCAGGGTTAGGTATCATCCTAACCAACTCATTCTTACTGAATGAAATATTTTGAAAAGCTTTAAGCACACAGAAATCGGCAAAAGGAATAGTTGTGTTGTAATACACTGAAGTTATTTGAATGAAGTTCTCTGCGCTATTTTTCTCACATTCAGTACAATATATCTTGCATCTTACCTTTAACTTTGGAATAGCAAGGCTCACAATGCACAGTTTGTCTGTAAATCCAAATGCTGTCTCCTGCTTTCAGATCTTCCAGTGGTCTTTTGCACACTTCACACTTCAACACACAAGTATAAATAACAAGATAAATGAAAACAAAACCGTTCTCTAATATGCATTCCCAGCATGCTGTCTTTTAGGTAGTAAGCAACCTAAGGCCAGAATAGGGGTTATGAATACTGCAATATCATCAGGGCTGAACTCTGAAAGGGTAGTGTTCATGAACATTAAATTAGATGTCGGAATATCTCACCTTTAGATCAGATATCTAAGTCCTTTCTGGTTCCCTAGGTTCTCTTTGTAGTCACCAAGCCCTTTACTTCCCCTAGACATTCCAAAGAGTAATTCCTCTGCCCTATCTTAGAAATTTATTGTAAAATAATATGAATGACCCTTTTGAGATCCTTTTGTTTCTTTGAAGTAAAGGAAGCATGATCAGAATTGTCCAACTCCAGTAGATCTTAAAGAATCTAAACCTGCTTATTTAAAAATGTTTTCTGATACTTTATCTTAACCAGTAAATATGTCTCCCATTATTGCAGAATCTGAACATCGCTTTCACAAATTTCTCAAAAAGCTAACTTTTGAGATAGAGAAGCATCACCCATGTTTCATATATGAAAATACACAGATATACACAGAGGCTGACTTCCCAAGACCATAAGAAAGGCCTACAGTACATCAAGGAGAAAAATAATTCAATCACCCGGATCGACCCTATTTTTGTAACCTAATAAAAGAACTGCAAATTCTGGTTTCTTTGGATATTTTTATCCTCTGATAAGTGAAAAACAGTATTACTTTTAAAGTGCAATTCAGTAATCAAATTGCCATCCATCCTAGAAGAGCTAAAAGCCTTTCCATAATTTTCACGATGGCTGACTATTCAGATAATTTTGGACTAAAAGTCTTTATTAAAATTAAAAATTAGCAGTCTTACCCAGAACATCCTTTTGCAGCTAAATGAATAAATTCTGTTACATCAACACCATGGACTTAAAGGCACTGTGAATTATTAGGTCCAGGATCCAGACAATATACAAATGCCTTATGTTACACATGCTCATTAAAAGCTAGTATGAAACTGAAACTGAGCGCTCAGTATAGATTAGTATAACATGGTAGAGTACCAGAGAACTCTTTTTCCCAGTTTTACAGTAATATGTCTTTTCTATATATTTTCTACATAAGCTGTTAGTATTAAGGTGCTATTAAAACAGTCTACTCTGTTCACTCATTTTATGTTTCCTTATATAAATCAGCAAAAGGATGGGCATGTTTCCAAAGCTTTGATCACTAAGATTAGCTAGTATTTTTACACAGAGAAAAAACCCTACAGTTTGGATTATTTACTCACTGAACTTTCAGTATGTACCTTTAGAAGGAAGAAAAGACCTTATACTGCTATCAGCCACATGCAAATCTCTAATGGATACAGGGTATTTGTAAGGAGCTAAATGAATATTAATGATGAGAAATTGCAATGCTTAGCTAAATACATAACTACAAGCACAAACCACGGATTTATATTAGTTGTTTAAATTTTTTCTAGTGCTTTTATAAACGTGTAGTTACACAAAACTTAAGCTGAGTTTTGCTGGACAGACAGGTCACCACTTGGGAATAGGTAGCAAAAATAATATAATTTTAAAAAGAAGCTTAAATATTCAACAGATAATTCATCCAGTACCAACAAGTTAACACTCCTAACTGCATAAAAAGCCCACTCCTCTTTATGTGGGTTGATGCATCTAAAAATGGAAGCAAACCAGAGTTTGTAGTTATTTGCAATAATAGACTTGAGGAAGTATTACGTAGTAATTTTCATGGAAGAAATTGCATTTCTAGCACTCACAGAGCTCAGAAAGTCCATATGAGACAAAAAGCATCTGTAACTTCATACAGGTGAAGTACAACCTTTCCGCTGTCTTCTGGTTTGAGTTACTTTTCATGCAACAACTAGGTAAAAGAACTGCTGTCAGAAGCAGAAGCAGAAGCAAAAGCTATGCAAGACTGGGCAGAAAAATGAGCTATGCTAATGCGGTGATTTTGCCGAGTATTATTTGTTAGAACAACAAACTCTGTGTGAAGATGCAAGCAGAATTAAGGCAAATGAGGCAGAAAGCAAACAGACTACAGGGCTGAGCACTGGTAGGCACACCCTGAGAAAAGTTTAAGAGCGAATTTTAGGCTGAAGCATAGACTTCAGAAGGACAAGCATAAAAAAAATGTCTTCTGTGCTTTCATTCTTACTGGAAACGTGAAAAAAGACTTTTACATAATATTTAATAAATAAGACAGAAGCAAAGACATATCCAATTTCAGCACCATTTTATCCTCCATAGGACCCACATTTTAACTAATTCTTTGACCCCAATGGGTAATACGATTTTGCTTCTACTGCTTATTTTTAATCCCTCTTACCTCAAGCCTTTGAACGTGGCTTCTACACAAGCCACAGTTTTAGATGTCACTTAATCAAGAACATTTACCAAACTTCATAAAAAAAGAAGCAGAATAAAATTTTACAATATGAAGAAAGTGTAAGTAGGATATAATTCAGAATATCAGACTGGAAGCGTGTATAACTGAAGGCTTGTAAATGCATACGGCATTCAGGATACGTTCTGCTGCCTCCTTTATCCCCCTTGTAGTTGCAAGAGAAGAGAGGGAAGAGGCAGGGAGAGGGAGAGTAGAGGAAGAGGGAGAGAGAGAGAG
>VXBO01003115.1:179414-196273 GCA_013400135.1 Rhinoptilus africanus | reverse complement strand
ACATAGAGGGCCACCCCACCACCTCTCCTACCTTGCCTATTCCTTCTGAAAAATTGGTAGCCATCAATTACAGCACTCCACTTGTGTGTGTCTTCCCACCACATTTCTGTGATGGCAATTATATCATAGTTTCCCTGCTGTACAATGGCCTCCTGCTCCTCCTGTTTATTCCCCATGCTGCGTGCATTAGTGTAGATACACTTCACCTGGGCTAATTGTCCTGCCACTTTCTTGGGGGGGACAAGCCCCAATTCGCACCTGATCATGCTCAGACACTTCTGTAGTTACCAAATTACCACTACCCCTTATGTCTGTGCTGCTACACAAATCGCCATCCCCGGCCATCACTGAGAGAGAGTGTAAGACCTTGCTAACACTTTTACCCAGAAGCACTGGTATGCTGCTCCCAGGCACCACTTTTGTAATCCCGGTTTCATCCCCATCCCCCTTCAAACCCAGTTCAAACCTAATTTAAGCCCAGTTTAAATGGAAGAGTCGACGTGATGATTTGGGGGTATAAATCCAACTGTTTTCAGACTTTTTTGGGGGGTGTTTCCCAGGATGGGATCTCTGAGAGCTGTCATCTCTCTTTGCCAGAGCAAAGATAGGATGTGTGATGACAAAGTGCTAGTGATCTTGTTGGAATGCTTACACAAAAGGAGTGATAAAGACTGTTAAGTCACACCTGGTTTGTTTCTACCAGACTAATACGCATTACGTCAGATAACCCTTTTAATAACTTTTATGTAATTGCTTAGAGGCTTGAACCTGAGAAAGAAATAGCAGTTAAATTGGTCTAACAGACAATACTCCTAAAGTAACATTATTAGTGGTAACAGAATGAAAATGAGAAAAGGAAAATTAAAGTTAAGTGAACGTTTCTCCTGCTGTGGCTCAGCTCTGCACCATGAGCGTTACTAGGGGTATTTTTACTGCCTTGAATGGAGCAGAACCAAGCCTATTGCTTTAATCATTAAAAACTGATTAACAGAGAACATTGAAAAACAAACACTAGGAAACTACCGCCCTCACACTACAGAATGGATTAGATACGGAAAAATTGGTGGCTTGTTCATCTCATTTCATCGTTTACTTACAGTTACTTATATGAGGCAATAAGGGCATATAAACATCCAAAAGCAGAAGAACGAAAACACCCCCTTGCCAGGAGTAACATTCTAAAGAAGCACTTTGCCTCTTGGGTATCCCACCCTTCTGAAAATGACCTATCTTTCAAGAAAGTTTCCACTGGTTAACTGACAATGACAGCAGTAAATACAATGCAAAAACTGCAAGAGTGCATTTTTAATAACTCTGTGGTTTGTATTCTTTTATTTGGCAAACTGTCTAAATACCATTGTGGCATGATACTAAACTATCTCACAAGGACTCAATCAGCTAATGGATTATTGTTGGGCTTGAAAAAACATAAAGACGACCTATTTATAAATAGTTCCTCTGTGTTCAGTGGATTAAATTTTTTATTTTTCCAAGGAAGGAAGGCTGTTGACAAAAACCATACACCAGTATCATTTGGCAAACTTTTTGTAGCACTATCTGATCTGCAGAGACATTAAATCTGTACTGCAAATACATAGTCAACAACTTATTAGAAGGTGGAATCTGTTGTCTGTTACACAAATACATATATGGTTGATAAGACATGCTATAACAGCTGTTGTGGAGATATTTCCTCATAATTCACACAATGCAAGCAACATATATGCAGCTGACATCTTCCTAGTGAAAAATCTTGGAAAGCCTGCTGACAGAAGTCACTGCACCCAACCATTAGCCATACTGCTGTTTTGAAATATCTTTTCCCCCCTTTGCCTTTGTTGCACTCAAAAGCTGCATCTTACATTGACTGTGCGACGCATTTTAAAAAGGGACTGTTTATGGAGGAATTTTAGCATGTGAATTGCTATACACTTGGAAATTTCAGAAGTAAAGAATAGCCATGTGAAAGGTTTTCTTCCCTTGTTTGCACATAATGTTAAGTTAAAATGGCTAAAATACATTTTCAGGAATGACACACTACCTGGTAAATTTCAGCCTAAAGTGTTGTTTGGGGTTTTTTTAATGAATGAATACAAACCATTTACAGAAGGATTTTTTAAAAGACAGAGGTAGACCCTTCACTGTACAAGGCAGTGGGCATTGCCATAATGCAAAAGCAGGATTTTGCAAGCTGTGAGGACACTTCTGCAGATCTTAAATCCTTGCAAAACCTATCCAAGGCCTTAATTACTTCCTCTGTAATACACATATACCTAATCATGTTTCAACTTTCATCTTCTCTCCTTCGTCTCCCATAGTCTTGACATCTAATGTTCTGTTCAAAGCACAAGCAGGCAGAAAATTCTTTTATCTTATCCTTGGGGAAACTGCAAAGCATCAACCAGAGGTAACAAAGTCCCTTCAGCATCTATTCTCTTTATTAACTGAGAAATACCATCCAGGTTCGTATTTTGCAGGAGCGGGCAAAAATCTAGTGGTGTGAGTGCATAAGGGATCAGATCGTGTCTCTCATCTAATCTCTGCTATGTGATACGAAGCCTATGCCTCTACCACAGACATGAAAGCAAAGACTATAGAAATACACTGGCAGCAACTGAAATGCCAAGTTTTCTGCACTATGGTTTTACCATACATACTTAAGAGTTTTAGGAAGTTCTTTATGGTTATATGATTTAGCAAGGACCTTTTCCATTAAAACACAAGGCTCAGTTTAAATCGGCTTGCAAAAACAATGACAAACCACAAGGTACGGATTTCAGAATTGACAGGTTACATGTGTTAGGGCATACTTGATTTGGATTCTCTGAATTGATTTTAAGGATAAAGGGAATATTTGATCACAGAGTCCATAGTATTTGATCATACAGTGGAATCTCATCTATAGGAAGACATTATGTGTTGACAGCAAGCATTTCAGTTCCTGAGAAAACAGGCAGAGACATGCAAGATTAAGGTATAAGAATGTCTGAGGTCCATGCGCAGGATGGAGTTGATGTGCTGTCTGCACAGGCAATGTCCCTGGCAGGCAATGCTGCTCCCTGATGCAGCGAAAAAAATATAAATTCTCTGGTCTTTGACTTTGCTATTTTTTTTCCAGTCCAAAATCTGTTGAAGATTTGGAAGCTGAGCATCTAAACAAAGCCTCACCAGCCAAATAATTAAGAAGGAAGATAGTTTGTACCTTGTGTCTCTGCTACTTGTGTCCCATCTCCACCAGTGTTTCATCCCTGCTTGTTTGGAGGATGCAAAAAACCCACAAGTTAAAGCAAGCCTGCATCCTCTCCTCTCACCACCCCCCCCTCAAATACAAATAAATCCAGAAAAACTTCAGTAAATTGCATGTTAGAGGAAAAATACCACCAGATCAATGAAGTTTAATAGCAAAGTCCTATATAATAATAACATCAAGGGATTTTAAATACTAAGCTCTTACACTCCTGTACTTGTGTATTGTTACTTGGGAATGACTAGACATCCCGGTGCTCAGAGATCATTTGGAATTTTTTTATTTTATTTTGCTCTGACTTTAAATATTGCAGTGAGGATGGTGGAAGAAAACACACGTGATCAGACTCGACTTAAAGACAGCAGCTAGAAACCCTGGGTAAGTAAGACAGGGCTCACATGAAGTTCAAATCTGCCTTGTTCAAACCCTGTGTACTGAAGAATATTTAACAAGTAGACCAGTAAGACTAGACAAAAATGCATCAAAATCAATCAGTGAAATAATTTCAAGAGACAGATGAATTCATACAAAGCAAAGTCTCTTCAGAGGTACTTTGGGGAGAAAATGCCTACATTTATTAACCAGATTACTTGTTAAACATAAACTGCTCTGCTTTCCATGCAAGACTACTTTGCATTCCTATGCGAGGCATATGTGTGTTCTTCTGTACAATAGCTCTTGTCACCAAAAAATGGTATCTTTGGATCAGGTTTTGCATATAAAAAGAAATTATCTGTGAAAATTATCCTATGTGAACTGTGTTACTTTGTTTATACAGAATGTCCTATTTAATTTTTTTATAATGAGTGGTATTTCAAATTCATCATGTCAGATAAAGATACAACAATTATACCTTTCAGTTGCAATTACTGCTATTTGTGCAAACATTTTCCACCCATTTCTTTTAGCTGTGTTGTTTTATATGTTACATTGGCAAGAATTTTTCCAAATAATAAAAATGCCCCTTGACACCTAACTTTTCATAAAATACAGTCATTTGCGTTCTCATAGCACAGCTGTCTTGGTGAAATTACATACTTCTAATTAAAAAGAATTCTAAGCCTCAAAAAAAAAAAAAAAAAAAAGAAGAAAGTGGCACGGTAACACTTCCGGCCCACATCTAGATTAACAAAAGAAATATGTCTAGCAACGCTCCTGAGCACTGGTGCCAGCTAGCCTGGGATGGTCCATCTTTATCCTTCCAAACATTTTTTCCACTACAAGAGGGTAGATACTTGCAACTACATCCCTGAATGTTCAAACTTTAGAGATACTCAAAGTGTTTGTGAGAGTGTCAAGCGTCATGAACCAAAGATACGCCACCTGCCACTCTAATGGTTTAACCAGGCAGAGATGAAGCCTGAGTGCTCAGGAAGGCTCCCTGTTTAGTTTACCTGTGTAGACATGGCTGCGGGATACATAAGAAAATGTTGTCAATAAAATTGTAACTCTATGGAATCCTGTGGAAAACCTCATTGTATCCCTGGACTCCCAATCCCAATGAAATAAGCCCAAAAGACAATGATCGGCCACTGAATAGTAATGGCTATTGTCTTCAGAGCCTGCTCCTCTTGCACTCTGAAATGCTTTTTCTCTGTCTTCCAGCCTCTTCACTCTGGAAAACAGTTTATGTTAAGAAACACTCCAGTAAATAAATTCACGTAGTATTCACGGCTTCAGATTTTTAAAAACGTATATTGTCAGTGGAATCCCCCAGGGCACAATTGTGCTGTGTGTCTTCTGCCCCACCTCTCGCATGATACCAAAACTGGAGCCAAACCCTGTGTGGAGGGGACACAGTGCCTGGAGCACCCCACCACCTTCTGGATCAAAAGGCTTTTTTCTACCCAGCTGCTTAGAGCACAGCACTGCACAGAGCAGGCTTTCATCCTCCAGATGCACCTGAGCCTTGCATAAGTTCCTGGCAAGATATGTTCCCAGCAAAACATCTGTTGCCTTTAAAAGAACAGGTTTTCACCCCTGTGGGTTACTAAAGCAGGTTAATTTTTTTTTTGTCAAAATAATCCTGTCACACCTTTAAAATTTTATACATTTTTTGTAGGAAAGTTTCTATCTTCTTTTTTCTAAGTAGAGAGGAGGAGATCAATGACATGGATAAATAAGTATATTTTTCAAAAACTAATTCTTAAAGTATTTTCAAGAATAGATTAAAATTCTAAAGGTTTTCTTTTTTTCTTACTTTTTTTCACTTAATACAGTCAATATTTTTGACCCACTGTTTTTATTTGACATTTCAGGACAAAAAGGGTCTGAGTCAGCTGGCATGAAGCCACACCATGACCTACAAAGAAAGTGCAGACTGTATTAATTAGCCTTGTCCCACAACAGACATGAGGACAATTTCAGAGTGACGAAGAATATTTGCACAGACAGCAGAAAGAAATCTAAGGGAAAGTAGGAAGGCAGGAAACAGTTAATGAATCTTAATGGATAACGGGATTATAAAAAATAAAAGAGAAAAAGTGTTGATAAATTAGCTATTTGCAATGAAAGGGAAAATAAAATCAGTAGTAAAAGAAACTGGAATAGGCTTAAAAACAGGAAAACAGCAGAGAAGTATAATCATAGAAGAGGAAATTGCACCCGCTTGCAAATAACAGCTCTGGCCTTTCTCAGACAGAACTGGCACTCCCAGGAAACTTTGGATTTTGGCAAAGTTGAAAAAATGAGAGAAAAGCACAAGCCATGCAATCAAGAGTGAAGTATGGAGTTAAGGTATATAACTCCTTATTACACCTTGTTTCCTAGTATTTTGCTGAAGAGGACACTCGGGAAGACCATATTCCTTTCTCCTCTGAACTAGATACTGAGAAATTCCTCCCTTCCTTTGCTCTCTCACAGCATTCTCTCACTTTAACTCGTTGCCTTTGCAATGAAGGTCGGACTATGCTCCTCGCACCGACCTGGAAACCTAAGGAGAGAGCTGCTCAGCTCAGGGGGTGCTCCAGTGGGCTGAGGAGCCTCTGCCTGCTCTGCCACATAAATAAACAACCTCGGTGGTTTGCTCCGCCAGCTCCCAGCCAGCCTGGCCTAGTCCTGACCCCCCTGGCAGGAGGAATATTACGGTCAGCCAAGTCCTGGCTTAGCCCAAGCCCTGTTTGATCAGCGGAAGATTATGCTAAGAGCTTTCCTATCTGGATACAGCATGTGAGCACTCGGGCTGGCTTCTGCCTTCCTGTTGTAATCACTTGATAATCATCATCAGCACACACATCTTCCACAGACACCTCCCGAGCAAAGGGTCCAAAGCTCTCCTGTCATCAGCCTTTTCCATGTCTCCCTGGAAAAGGGATCGCTTAGTGAGAAATTGTGGCATGAAGCCATTATCCTTATCATATACTGTGGGATATTTTCTGAGAAAAACAAATGCAAGTGAAGTGATTAGCCATGGCTGTGCCCTACAGAAATAATACTGCTTCCTTCTGATAAGCAAAGCAACTGTTTTGAATGTGACTTCACCTTATTCTGTGCTCTTACACAGATTGGGGATGTTATCTTGGAGACAAGGACAATAATAAAAATAATCTATTCCCATGACTTTCACGGTATCAATGTTATCTTGCTTAAAACCAGAAAGTTTCACAAGAAAAGTCTGATGTCATATCTGGCTTTGGTGAGATCAGGCTGTGTCCAGGTCTGTCCTGGTTCCAGCACTTGCTTTCTGCCTTAGTCAGCAACCCTGTAACATTGTTTTCTTGCCCTTGCAGATTACTAACAGAATAAACAGCTAAAATCTGAGCTTTCATCAGCTGAAAACGCATCTTCTTGAACTAAGTTATCATAGAACAACTGTGGGTTTCTGATGTGATGCAGCCAAGCGAAGGCAGATGCAATCTTACGGAGGCATTTCCAACACAGATTCACAAACACAATTGTCTCTGTGTAAAGCATTGGTGAGGTATCAAGCAATCCACCTGGCAAGACATATGCAATGTAATACGCAGGTAATGGCACCTAAGGTAACTGATGGAGAGAAAAAGCTGGTTTAGGAGGGGAGAGAAGAGAATGTGGCTTGTTTAGTCAAACAAAAGCTGACATAGACAGATCTCTCTCTCTAGGGAAGCATAACGGGGTTAATCTAAGAGTACATACTATGAGAAAGGTACCTGAGAAAAGGTATTTAAATTTGGGTCAGAAAAGTACGACCTAGCAGTCAATATATCTAGGCAGAAAGTGTAAGACAATTCCTAGGCTTTAAAGCACAGAGCTTTTGCCACGCAGGTACTTCTAAAATGTGAGACTGGAAAATTTCTGGAAGTATTATGTGATGTGAAGCTTGTGGCAGGTGGAGCAGGACTCATGGGTCAGAAAGAGCCCTCCAGATAAAAAGTAAGTGTCATAGTGATACTCCACTAAGAAAAAGAACAATTTGACCCTGCTACCAGGGGTCCTTTTCCCTCACCTACCACCAACCTGCAGACACAGCTCCTGATAACAGGGCTCTCGGCAGGAATGCATTCACATTCTACAGCCAGTACACAGCGCTCTTGAACGGTTAAGCAAAACTTAGATTTGGGTTCTCTGTCCATATAAAGTCAATCTGCAGCTAAGCAAACACATTGTTTCTGTCCCCACTATCAGAAACAATTATTTCCAGCAAGAAGTCACCCCGTTTTCTTTTCTGCCCTGCTTAGAATTTATGCACACACCCCCCAAATGAAATCAAAGCAACATACTTAAACAGAGCAAATTTGGGAAGAAGCTCTTAGCTAGTAGCAATCTTTTATTCAGGGCTAGACCTCAAAGCCACATGGAGAAACACCTTATGCAAATGGAACTAGTCAAGAAATAAGTATGGCTCAGTGTAAGCCTTTCAGAACGTAACGTATAGAGCTATTAGTAAAAGAGGGAGATATCGCCATCGCTTATTTGAAAGGCAACTGAAAAGCATGCTTAGAAATATCCAGCGTTAAAGAAAAACAGTCTAATACCATTAATCTGAAAAGACCTCAGAGATCAGCTATGACAGAATATCATGACATACATTATACAGATATTTCACTGACAGGTACAGTCCAATGAGAAGGTATTGTTTGAAATGTTGCAATACAAAGCTAAGGTTTGGGGATGCAGGGAGACATTCGCTTGATCTTTAGTGATACTGGGCTTGCTCGCTCTTGGCTTCACCTCAGCCTTTGTTAAAAGCGGTAACTTGAAGTGTGCTGAGTAATTTATAGGATCAGGTGCTTTACTGCTGTAGCACCTTTGAATTCATTGTTGGGGTTTAACTCACATGATACAGGTGTCTTTCACCTGTTTGGCTTGCATGGACCATTGAAAACTATTCAAGAAAAAGCTGATCAAAGCATAAAATCAAATCCAAAACAACGGTGTAGATGTATACACCACCTCTTTTTGATTCATGGTGAGCTCCCCGCAGGTGTTTCTCTACTTTTTGACCCTCACTGGCCCTGTATGTTTAGCATGCATGTCTAAGACCCTTCAAGACTTGCTAAAAGACTGTGGTCTTTAGTGAAAGACTGTACAGAACTCCTTGTACACTCCTTGTACTTCACACAGCAAGCTCCTGTTCTCAGTTGTATGCTCTATGACCTAATGTAATATAAATAGCAGCTGGAAAACTAAGACAGGGCACTCAGACCCCACATCCAACCGACTCCCCTTGCACAGAGGTAGCTCAAGCACACAGGGCACCATCACGCTGTGAGGGAGCAGCGGATTGAGATCACCTGTAATGGGATACTCAAGTTTATCCTGTCTAATGCTCTGTCATTCAACTCTTGAGTGGGAACTATGACCACACTACACAACTCAGTTTTATTTCAATTTCTCTACCCTTGCATGTTGCTTAAGCCAACCCAAGTTGCTGTGACAACAGGCTGGTCCTGCAATGAAAGGAGAAAAAGCTTAGAAAATCAGGAGCAAGGGACATATGGGAGAAAAAGTCCCAGTCCTGTAATCCAGAGAAGCTGCAACGGGCAGATGTTTCTGTGAGAAAGGAGGTCTCCAGAGCACGGGGAAGAAGTGAGGTGATAAAAGAGCCTATTGAAAACAGTGTGGATGTTGACCTTAAAGAACCACTGGTACTAACCCTGTTTCTTATTAGTTCATACCCTGTCTGTAATAACATACGACAACCTATCCTTAGGGTTTTTATTGGTAAAAATGACTAGAATCAATATGTAGGATTTGATTTATTGGTGATTTAGCACCCACAACAAACACATAGAAGCAGACTGTCTTAGTTGGCATTAGGACTGAAGTCCCAATTCATAGTCTCCCAACCAGTCCAGCCTATTCCCTATACCAGTGCACAGATCCAACAATGCTGTAATTTGCCACAATTTGCTGCTGTTACTAAAAGCCAGTATTTGTAGACTATGAGATACAACGAGAGGCCGGACTCACCTTCTGCAAGCATCTACAGCTGAACTACTCACCTCAAGTTCCTTCTACAAACAAGTGAGACAATGAGGTATTTTCAGGGCACTATTCATCTGATTCATTCTATGTACCTAGCCTAGACTGAGATGAGATGATTTTCTCTGCTGACTTGAATGCTGCCCGAGGGGTGGTTCAGGCATAGGCACCTACAATGGAATATCTACATCTGCCCAGAGACCCAGCCTTGGAGGCCTGAACTCTAGCCAATTTAAATGTCGGGCAAATCACATCACCTCTGCAGAGCAGGGTTTCTTTTCACCAAACTTTAGCTGCCTAAGAGGTAAGGACTGAGTTTAGGCAAGTTATGCAGGCATACTCCACAACCTGCTGAGAGAAAGAGGCCCTTCTCGATGGAAATTCAAGTTAGACTTGTGGCCTGAATCATCCAGACTCTTTTATATGGTTAAAGCCAGGTAAATCTTGGCTCCTTGCTTTGCAATAGTATTTCCTATAGTCAAAGTGGTGAATCCTATGGACAGGGCTCTGGAAAAGTCTTTGAAAAACAGGTTTGACTCCTTCAGGGAAAACCACCACTTAGCCTTCCAGTAGCTCAAAGTAAAGTGCAATCGTATAGCCTGTTTTTTAAAAACACTTGTCTTCATGCTGTTCAAGAGTTTGTCTTCTGTTGCAGTAGTGACTCAGCTTCTTTACGTTACCTACTCCAGAGGTAAAACCCCCCAGAGGAACACAGGCTCCCTGTTAAACACTACACTGGGAGCAGAGAGTTACTGCATAAGGAACAGAGCTATTTCTTTGGGTCATTACTAGTAGTCATGTCAGTGGCACTCTGGCTTTACACCACAGGTCCCCTTCCTACAATATAAAGCACCTCTTCAGCTCGAGTCAGAGTTAGGCAGACACTGCATTAAGAGGAAACTTTGGAGTTATGCTGTGTTAGAGCTCTAAAAGGTTCATACAAATAAAGAAAACCTTTGCCAAATGCAAAGGTAACAAAACAGAAAGGATACAGGTTTTATCTGGGATGGATGGGGCTTTGAGCAGCCTGGTCTAGTGGGAGGTGTCCCTGCCCAGGGCAGGGGGGTTGGAACTGGAGGGAACTTTAAGGTCCTTTCCAACCCAAACCATTCTGTGTGATTCTGTGATTCATAAGAATTTTTTGGGTTGACTGCTGTAGTCCTCTTGACAAGAAACAGAGAGTGTATACCTGAAGCAGTTTAATAATCTAAGATACTGAGTTGTGTAGTCTCATCCTGCTTGTTCCTTTTCCAATACTCAGTGATGATTTTTTGTTTTCCCGAAAAGTTCATGTACTGGCTTTGGGGGTTGGGCTCAGTGATACTTCTAAACACGGTTTGCTAAGCCCAGAGTTTTCTCCCAAGCAAAAGCACCCTGCTCCCTGAGGGCCACATTCCTGCTCCATTAAAAATGTGCCTCTTGCTACCCCATCATAAATCTTACCTTTTCCATTTTATCTCACCCCAACTGTCTCCATGTACAAATTCCACCACTTTTCCTCTGTTTCCACTGTAAGAGTCTAAAATGTCTTTTATTTTTCCACACAGTCATCCACCTTGAAAATATTTTTCTTTTCTATAAACTCCCTAATGTTCTATAAACTCTTTGATTCCTTCTTTTTCTCTCGGAAGGGACAACCTGATGCTTCTTTCCTCCCTGAGGTTTCACCAGAAGCTTTCTTTTTACCAATGAATATAGGTCAGTGAATTTAGACCATATGTGTTGCTCCACTGGGTGATTGTTCTGTTTTGCAGTAAATAAGGCAGGACATTTGTTTTAACAACAGGAAAACCTACAGAAGTTTGTTAGATCAGACTGGTTTTGTACATTTAAAGTGTTAAAAGACCTTGAAGCCACAGAAAGTAACATAGAAGGTCGAAGAGAACCTATGGGCATTTTAATCTGAAATTATTCTTATTAAGAGCTCAATAGATAAATCAATAAAAAAGCAACAGTTCTTTGACTAAATATGGAATTGCATCAGGTTTCTGTGTTGGGAAGAAAGTCATCATCAATCAGAATCCAGTGAGGCCATGAAAGCAAAATCGATTTAAACTTATTTAAAATATTTCTAGTATTTTGAAACCAGGAATATTTCTATCACTGTCTTAACATTTCTGATGTTTACATTGATATCTTTGATCAAATTATCGTCATGTTTCAGTGTGTAGCATAAATATTTTTAATATTAATAGCTAATGTTGTATTTTTTATATTTACATTACAACAGAATAAATATTACACCTTAGTTTCAAGGTATGAAAAGGTCAGTATGCACAGAGACTTTTTAAGGAAAAAAAACCCCACATGGTGAAATTCATTAATGCATAACACTGTTAAACTCAGTGTAGACTGCAGTGCCTGAGAGCAGCTAAACTGACAGTACATTCCACTGAGCATATTGTTAGTAAGCAGATTTTGACCAGTTTTGAGAGGAAAATTGTGTTAAAAAGTTAGATTGCTTTAATGTCTTATATTAAAAATTACTTAATCTGGGCTCTTAAACCTGAAAATGGAAAAATCTCCAGAAAGATCTGAAATAAATACTATGGTATAGCCTGTGATATACACAGATGGTGATGTTGGGGCAGAACGCCAGCATACAGAATCGCAGAGTTCGGCGAATCACGGGCAAAATAATTAATGGCATTTCTAGTAGCATAACACCCTGCAAACATACACACTGCCTCACGCAGTACTTGTCAGCAATATTAATCTAGGAAATAATTAGTCCCTGTAAAGTTCTTTCACACTCTTTCAACAGATGGCCAGGGAAGATTGTCAGCTAAAATCCTGCTGTTTCAGCACTGGAGAAAATGCCAAGGAGTTATGTTTTATGCTACCCTGTGCAAGATCTGGGCACGCTACACTGTGCTCATGGTTTCATTCTCCCAGGTACTGCATACCGGTACAGCATGCTTCACAAGTCACATCAGATCATTTTCCGAGCATCACCGCCAAGTGCGCTTCACACCCCAACATTTGCAAGCCACTCCGCAGAAAGTTTTGCCATCTGCCAAAACATAGGACTTCTCCAAATGGAATGAGATCAGAATTCTTATATTTAGAAGCAGAAAGAACTCCAAAAGAGACAGCATACTTGCTTAAAAAGAGAAATACATTAATAATAGCTCACAACTACAGAGGCTGTCCAGTCATGTAGCCTCTCAAGCTTCACGTTCAACTAACCTTCACTTTATCTCACTTCACTTTGTTACTGAGCAGACATTTAAGGAGCTTTCCAGTGACATATTGGCTGTTCCCACAAATATCCAATATTGTTTTACTCTACGTATGCTGTATGATCAGCTACTGATTTTAATTGAAGCCTGGTAAGATGGAAGCATACAGCTGGGGTAGGATTATCCAGCGGAAATGCATACACTTGTCTAGAAATAACATGCAAGCACTGGAATATGAAAACATACCTTCTATTTTGTTTGAGTTCCCTGTGTCCTAGAGCTAGTTCCAAGGCTCTGGAAGTCAGAGGAGAATAGCCTTTTCTTAGAAACTCAAGACCTGCTCAAAGACATGGAATACTGGATACGGCATTTGACAACGTCTGTAAGACTCGTAAGCAGCAGCACAGGGAATTCTGGAAAGTTAACACTTCTCCTTTGAACAAGGAGCGGTGAGCCTGATTTGGCTGACGATGGGAAAAAGAAAACAAAATAGGGCACTGAGCAGCACTGCTGTGGCTGTAGCTGAGGCAGAATTTCCATTTCAAAGCCTGGTTTAACATGGCCTACTTCTCCCTTACAAATACAAGCTGCAAGTTAAAACTTGGCCCAAAGAGTTCACCTGTCACGTTTAGGAATGAAAGACTGAATCAAGTTGCTAAAAAAAACTGGGAAAGGAAAAAAGGTGCTATTGTTAGTACAAATATATTTATGAAAAATTCTGCTATTCTTTTGGGGAGTGTGTGGGGAAGGAGAAAGCCATGTCTGCTTCTCTTTCATCAGATGTCAATAGCATGCCACAGCTGCAAACTCCTGCGAAGACAGTTATTACAGAGCCTGAGATGGCTCTTTAGACATGTTTGTCTTCAGTAGAAGGTCATCTCAGGCCTGAACACAAAAAAAGAACTTGGACTTTGCAGGTTCAGTGTTGACAGTCACCCAATGCCTGGTACTGGAAAGAAATTGTTTTCATCTGTGCACCAGTCAGAGGTAGCCTCAGTTGTTTGACAGGTTGCCAGAGTTTGGCCTGAAGGACACAGTCTATTCAGTCAGTGACTGATTGACTAATACATCCAACCCTGCCTGGTAACATCCAAATACAGATTTTCTAGGGAAGAGTAAGACTTCACAGAGGTTTCAGCTATCTAGCCCACAGGATAAATACAGAAGGTATCGATTTGCCAGGATGTTCTCTCAAAATCCCATGCTGCCCAACACAGTGCTTCTATCACTTAGGATTAGGCTGAACAGAAATGCTTCACAAGGTGCAAGGAACAAAGCGGCTGGGATTTTCCATGCTACTGCCTCCAGGAAGGTAAGAGATGCAGAAGCCTTCAAGACCCAACACAACCATGCTACTTACCTGTGAAAACAGGGAAGAAAACAGAAAGGCACATGATGTAGGATGAAAGCTATGTGTTTACTCTCCCATACAGTTCCTTGTATCGTCTTAGTGTTTACTCTCCCATACAGTTACTTATATCGGCTTACTCATAACACCACCCAAGCACTTTACAATAGTCCATTAAGTGATGTGGCTAACTTCTGTTATGTACACTCCTCCGTCCTGTTTTATTATCCTATCAATCTGTGGCAAGTTTCCCACTTTATATGTAACCATGACTTTAGATGTCTTTGGCACATTAATCAGTATGCAGCTTGCATTTTTCAATGGTACAAAGTTTTTTCTGTGGATAATAAAAGCTAGCAACAAGCACTCCCCCCCACCTCACAGTCACTACTAAACCGTAACGTAGTAATCATCAGTGAGCTTTGGGGAGCACTGAGATTAGGTCATGGGAGTGATCCTTTGAAGAGTCTGCACACTACAATAACCATTAGGGAAATCTGGGGGTTCATTTTCTCTGCAAGAGCAATGAACAATTCAGGCAACAAAGCAGTCAAAGAGGAGATAATTAAAGATGACTTGTTGAATAATTTATTTTGTGAAAATGAAGTTTAAGGTTTGGAGTTTCTTGTTTAAGGAAAATGTCAGCACTTCAGTAGACAAAGTGGTTTTCTGAAGATACGGAGATGTGAGAAACACTAAAATATTAAGATGTGTCTTACAAAACAGTGATTACATTTTAGGATTGTTACAAAAAAAAAAAAAGTCATGACAACTCTGCTTATGTTACACACAACCTGCCCAAGACACAAATGTCTTAGTACATTAGTCTGACTTGTGCCATTCTCTACAACAAGTGGAAACTTTAATAGCCTAATGGTAAATTCAGAATTGATTTCTCTAGAAAGCTGCAATTCGGACACTGTTATTGTTCTCCTGCCATACACTCAGCGAAGATTTAGATTATAGTTGACAATGGCTAAATTGTCAAACAACATAAAATTTTCCAATGATTAGTTACTAAGAAAGCAAGAGTAACACCCTGGTGATTATTTCACAATACTGCTATAAAGCTATACTGCACATCAGAAACATGCACTGGACTCAGTGTACTAAGCAATTATCTGTGTTGATCTGATAGTTAACAGGGCTTTGGAAACAGGATTTCCAAAGATCCATTCAGAGCTTGCCTTGCTGTTCCAGTTCAAGCTGAAACAGGGGAGTATGTTGCAAGGGCCCTGAGCAAAGATGCGGGAAGAACATTGCTAAAAACATCTCCCCACCAATTGTCTTCTGGAAATAGTTTGGATTGTAAAAATTAATTAGAATAATTCTACTAGTTTCCGTTGCTCATGTTAAGACATGAGAATGGCCACAGAAATGAGATCCTGACCACTGATCAGCCGACAGCCAACCTGTGGCCATGAGGTGGTGTAAGGGTGGGTGTGAGGGTCTGTAGCAGACAGCAGCCCCCGGCAAGGTGTTTCTCCTCCCAGTTTAGTTACATTGCTAGAGCCAGTGGCTGCTGGAACAGGTGACATTTATCCACTTTACCTAAAGAGGGGAGATGGTTGCAAAACGCATCAGTAGAGGGATCAATCTCACCTAACTTTCCGTGCTTACACTGTAGACCCTATACCGAAACTTTTGGCTGTTAGGCATTTAAGATTAGCATTTACATTTTTTGTCACAGGCCGCAGGCAGAAATAATCACTGTAAAAGTCTGAAATAAGTCTCATGAATCCCACTCTAGAAATACCAATGTCTGTGCACTGACTGAATGAAAATCTAAGCAACTACTTCCAACGCGAACCTCAGTATGTGCCTGCAATTGAGCATGACCAATGCCAGCCAGGATGTGATGGCTTTCATTAGCCTCACTAGTAACAGATAAAATGCCCAGAAGAAAACAAAGGGACTGCACATATACATCACCCCACCATGCCTAGTCATCAAGAACTGTCACTTGCGACAGTGTTAGATTTCTCTTATCTCCCCCACCCCAGCAAAAGACCTGCAAAGTCTGTTCAAGCAATTAGCAGAACACCAAGTTGGTAAAAGTAAGCCATTTTGGAGATGGAAGACAGGATGAGAAATGTTTAGGGTAACATCAAAATAATCTCCCTTCCTCCCCAGCAGGCAGATAAAGGGCAGCAAAAAAAGGGAAATGGAAAAAGAAAACTTCAGTTCCACCAGACACACTGTCCCCGATGAAAGAAGGCCAAACACAGTCCTTTGGCTAAATGAGCCCTTAACATTCCCCATGACACTGGGTCGTCAGAAACTCTGTTCTCAGTACGGTGAGATCAAGACCACAGGACACTTTAGTCCTTCACTAATCCTTTGGGCAGAGGACCAACAGAGACGAGTGCTACACATCAATTTTCAAAATGAGATACCATACCTGTGTCGGAAAGGGAGAGCACCTTCACTAGCACAACAGCTGCAGATGTGAACTTACATTGAATGATACTTTCAAGAACATAGCAGGAGGAAAAAAAGGCTAGTTCAAGATTATGTGCAGAAGATGAATACATTTTGTCAGATGAGAAACTGAATTTTCCCCTTTATATCCATAAAAATCATGATAATAAGGAAAGAAATGTGAGCCCATGGAAAACGGCATCTTCCCATCATGCTTCATTATGCATCTCTCAAATAAAGCTTCCTAAGTTGTTTTTTT
>VXBO01003115.1:152599-179375 GCA_013400135.1 Rhinoptilus africanus | reverse complement strand
TTTTTAGCTGGGAGAATTATCACATGAATTATCATTGCTTTTCACTTTGAAAATAGGAACTTACCAATTTCAATTACAACTGACTATCAGAGCAAAAATCTGATAAAATATGTGGTTCTTGTAGGTACACTGATTCCTGCAGCTGAAGATTTTTTATCTTTTCTGTAACAAGTAATAGTAGTATCTGCATTTATTGTGGAATAAATTCAGAAATGAATGGCATAAAATGAACGGAAGAGGCTAGTCACAAAGCATTCAGTCCCACAGTTTACTCATTTATACACTGTTTATCTTCTGGTATATGCCACAAGAAGTAATCATTTAAATAAACAACTTCTTTAGTAGGTAATAAAATGTTATTGAGTTTCCAGACTCACAACATGTGCTACAGCTATAAATCAGACTTATTTTAAACTTGAACTGATTTGCAGCACTGGGAAGCATTTTAGAAATGCCATATTTGAAAGGGAGGCACTGGATTTTTGTTTCTCTATAGTGTCTGTCTCTGTAGCACTCCTGAGAAGGGCCTGGGTGTTTGGAAATGTGCCCATGCCTTTTCAGCTGCATCAGCTGTTATAATATACGATATTACCTCTCCTGCAAACCTAACTTTTTACATTGCCCAAGCTTTTAAATGAGTATAAACCACTGTCACACATCAGTTATGGTGACCACTGAAAGTGCTCTGCTGTAAAGTACCAATCGCCGTGCACTGGGAAAAACTGCCAAGAGATGATACAAAATTTACTTTGATCAACACTGGCAACCCAGACACAGAATAACAAAGTAATGAACAAAGCATTTCTTATTGTCCTAACCTCACCAGTTTTGAGATGGGTTCCCAGCAGCTCTACAGATAGAGATGGTAGCATAAAGTTGGTCCTTCCACCCTCTGCTTCCGAGCTCCTTGAAGAAGAGAAGCTAGAAGCCATCCATCCCTTTTTACTAGCTGTTTTGACTAGAATCTTCTCATCTGATGAAGATGATGGTATCTATGAGGAAGGTAGGGCTGTTTGCGTTCCTGAATGACTAAGCTGGCCAATAACTGCCTTTGGTAAATCTGTCCGTCTGCAGGTCACATCCTCAACCCCACAGGGTCTCTGCTGTCCCAGGAATGCAGGAAGGTCTAGATGCCCTGGGGAACAGATTTTGCAGCACTCTACTCTAGGATGTATGAAACCTTCGTGACAGCTCAGCGGATGCAGCAGGGTGATTAATATTGTATGCTGTCACATGAGAACATCTGCAGAGAGACAGGGACATGCGTGATCTGTCCCTCCCAGACAAATATCATATAGGCAAGAAAGAGGTTAGCATGTTTTGGAGGATTCCTTATGTCTGGGTAGTCCCACATTGGTCCTATAAAGACCTCTCTAGAAAAAGCTTTGCATTAAAAAAGTACATTAACTTCCCTCTGACTCCAGCTCATAGCATGTCTAAGATTCTTACGTACCAGCAAGTGATGCAAGCTCATAGCTATATACTAGTTCAGAGTAAAGTTGGACAAAACAGTTATGCGAAAAATCAACTTCTCAGATCTGTACTGGGTAACTGATGATGAAAATCCTCTTCCTTTCCTCATATTTTTTTGTACTATATATTCGAAACAAGGCATAGCTACACCGTTTTGCTTTAAGTCCTGATTCTTTCTATGCAATGAACACAGAATTTTAAAACTCTGTTTCAAAACCTGAAATAGCACCTGGACATTCCCCCAAATACAAGGATTCCCAAATTTGGGATGAGACTGTACAATCTGCTTTCAGCCCCACATGAAACAAATGTGAAACGCTACTTGGAACCTGTTAATACACTGTACGGAATTTGCTGAGTGCTGGGCATCTCTGCCCAGTGGCTGCTGGCCTGCAAGGTTATGGTACAACCAGAAGGTTTGGGAAGGCATGGTTTGGAGACATCTGTGCTGAACTGTCCCTGTGCAAGCAAATTCAGTCCAATTCACTTGGGTTATACTCTCACAGAGGTTCTTGGCAGAGATTTCTCCATTAATTTCTCAAGGTAAGGCTTAGTGTTGAAGTCCCATGGTGTAATACACTGCCTATTCTTGAACCCAACCTAAGGTACCAGCACGACACTGCACAGGGAAACAAGCAGTCTGGGTCTGCGTTTGCCAGGGGGATCTGAATGAGGTGCTGTAGAAGAGTTATGGCTTTTGCTTCAATTTAAGAAGCAAATTAAATAAGTGCTGAAATTGATTAAGAGATGACAACATTCTGCTTTCTGCATTATGGGCCTTGGTCAAGTTCTGCAAAGATCAAAGACCTCTTGATGGAAAATCAGGGTTGCTCCAGGAAGAGGAAAAAAACAAGAGATCATGGAGTAAAAGTAAGAGATACAATTTCGTAAAGAAAGGCAAACAAACCAGGCAAATAAAACGAACGACTGAATGACATGTGGCAGATGTTGGCCACATGGCTCACTCTCAGGTACACCAGTGGTGCCAGTAGAAGGTCTAAAGCAAAACAATTAAACATTAGCTCTATTAACCCAGATGGATCACCCAAGACTCCCATGAGGCCAGCAGTCTTTGGAAACTGTTCATACAGAAGCTGGAAAGAAAAGATACAAACACCAGACAAATAGATCTTGCTGTCCTGAAAACTATGAGTACTGATGTGGGCACCTGTAAAAGCTTTGTCATAATCTTTGAGGAAATCCCTGTCTTCTTAACACAGTTTAGATTAAATCTTTAGCACCTGAGAAACTGCTTCTTCCTTGCAGACCAAAAATTTTTCTTAATGCCTTTTTAATGTATTATCTCATTACTACTTTTCTATGTCTTTATTACTGGAGTAGAAAGTGAAAAACTGCATGGAGAAAATTACAGTAATTAAACTTGAACATGAAATGAAAGACCTTTAACAATATACTGCACTTCCATACAAAATCTCTTGCCAGTGTATGCATGAGCAGGGAATGGGAGCGAGCATCTATTTTTTTCTGGAAACATTAGCCATGAACTGCAAGCTACTAAAAGTTTTCAGAGACCAGAAAGGAGAAGGACATCTTGTACCTTACATCCATTTCTTCTAACTGAGGTTCAACACTTTCAGGGACAGACTGGAACTTTTTTTTCAGTCTAGAGTAGAATCTCATTTTTCAAGCAGTCTCATTACATTTACTCATGGAATAATGTGTTCTTGAATGCACTGTTGGCAGAATCTGTCTCTGCACAGACAAACAAGTTGCCCTATACAGTTTCAAATGTCACTGTCAGACAAAGGGAAATAGCCCAGGTAAGACAGATGTATTACGACCAACACATTCAGAACTTTTACTCCCTTTCTGCTGATTGATTGATGAATGGTATCCATGAAATGGGATGATTTATACAATTTCATTGCCTCTTGGCTAGAATACGCTTTTGCCAGCCAGATGCTCCTGAAGAACGTCTGCTTGCAGCATAAATCTGATGTAATTTGATACACAGCATGGCACACAATCAAGATGAAATGATCCTTCGATGACTCTTCCATGTGCAAATCATTGCAGGAAGACAATTTAAATAATGATATTTTCTTTTTTATTAAGTTCTTTGTACTATTTTTTCAGATAATGAGCAATTGCATGCAGGAGAAGCAGCTATTGTCAGGTTAATATTTTATTAATCCTTTACCTGGGGCCAATATCCTAGGAAACCAGAGGAGCTAGCTGTCACTGAAGGCCTTTCCCTCCCAGACCTGACTTCCACTGTGCCTTCTCATTATTATAAATGCTTATCTCCCACTTTTAACAGTCCCATCCAGTATTCTATTTGTTTGTCTCTCCCTTTTTCTTCCTCACCCTTACCCTTACATTTTTGCTTCCCTCTCAAAAAACAACAGTAAAGGGAAATTTTACGATTGACAAGTATGAATATAAACACATAACAGTATTTTAAAAATACGTGACTCTTTCCAGTCTCAGTCAGGGCACTGTGCCAGCTCGGCATTAGGGATAATCCCAGTCCAGGACTGAACTGATGAGCTACCAGTGGAACCTGCTCCACCCAGAACAACCACCATGTTCAAATTCCCCAGTAGTGATTAGGATGAAACAGTACTGAGAAAATGCCTTGTCCCTGTGTTGTCAATAAATAAGTGGTGAACTGTACCAGGCTGGCTTCAAACGAGCATGGCTTTTTGCTTCTCGTCTAAACTTTTCATCTGAAGGAAAAGCAAGTTCATGCCAGTGTTGCCAAGAGTAAAAGCTTCCACATAACATCAGAAACTAGTCCCAGAACAATTTAATTTCATTTTATATGGCATGCTTTTCTCAAAAGCTCTTCATGGAGGTTGGATTAGCGATTAAGAGATGTGGAGGGTGGAACACATACATCTGTGAAAACTGAAATTAATGTGATTATGCTAAGCAGAACATATTCTGGGCATCAGTGGTTTGCAAAGATTTAATGAAATGTGCCCCAAGCTTAGAATTTTCTCGCTGGAAAATAAAGCGCGGTATTCAGAAACGGTTGGGATAAAGGGGTATTTTACGGGCAAGCAGAGGAAAATCAACTGTCACTTTATATGAAACACCTTCCCTCTGTTGTGCTCTTTTAATTTCTACCATAATAAAGCAATTATAATAAATTTATGATCCTGAAGGACTATTAGTGCCTCCTTCCCACATGCCACATTTTTCCTTATGGGGAAAAAAAAAAAGGAAGGAAACAAAGTAAAAAAATACAACACAAGCAGATAATACACTGATCAATGTGCGAGAAGTAGACTGGGGATGAACATTAGTAGTCACTGCACCTTCTAATAGTCCACTATAAGGTTTAGTTCTGTGAAGAGCTTGTGCTTTGGAGGATATATGAAATCCTAAAATATTATCCAAAGTCCATGAAATGCCATTGTTTCGATGTTACATTTTTGACAGGTTTCATGAAGCATGAACTTATCCAGAAGGACAAACCAGTCTGTGATGCTAATAATTCTGATTGCTTTAGAAAACATGTACGTCCAGGTCTGTGCATGAGGGTTTCCCCAGTGCAACAAACCAGGTCTTTTTTATTACACGCATGATCACAAAAGAATTTCAGTTTTTGCTTACGTCTGTCGCTCACCTTGTTCTCAACCACACCACACATCCTGCAACCAACACCTTACACCCTATACAGCACAGTCGATCGATACACATTATAGCAGTTTCGTGTTGCAGGATGACGGTGTGTTGTGACACATCAGCTGAGCGAAAAGCATGACAGGTCACTTGCAATGTTATGTGGCTTTCTAGAAACCAAGCTGTTGTAACTCTCACTTCATAGTGCCTCTAAATGCCACAGTCACCTTTCATGGCTTATGCAAGCAACTCCACTCACGGTGCTCCGAGGCATTTCTGCACAGTACTCCAAGCACAAAGTAAATGTTCAGTGATTCGTATTGATATTTCTTCAGAAAATAAACAAAACTATATCTATTCACCGTGGTTGCAGGATGACCAAGCAAGCAACTGAATGAACTGAATCTACTGGTTTGGGTTTAGAGCCACAGTCAAAGCCACTGCAAGATATTCCCAAATGGTAGAAATTTGCATCTAGGTAGCTCCAACAGCAAACAGCAGCCTACTAAGTAGGTATGTCAGTGTGGTTATTTTGTTGTTTGTGTTTTTTCCAGTATAGAATTTATAATATTCAAAACTGTCTTCCAGACGCATTAGTTTCTGAGAAGCACATACACACCTTTTCTGTGCATAGCACAACTTGTAGGGCTACTGCTCAGTTACGTGTAAACTCCACAGGCTGAATCACAGGCACGGGACAGCAGAAATAACCTATCTGCACTGGCAAGAGGTTGCCTCCAGAAAAAAATCCAAACATGCCCAAGCATTTGAGCACAAAGTATAGCAGATAGGAAAACAGAATTTCTTCCAAGCTGTCTGTGTACTCATATGAAAATAAAACCACACTGTGTACAGGTGAAAAGATAAAAAACTTTTGTTTCTACTCTTTTCAACCAATCATGCTCAAAGTACCCATATTCCATATTCATGGATATCACGGGATCATTTTTACTGGCTTCTCAAGTTCATAAACCAATTAATAGTATTTTTTCCAACATCTTATTTCATGAACTGAATTATTTCAAGGTACGGAAATTAAAAACTCTGAGCTTGGTTCTGTCCTCTGGGAACAGTCTGACAGGAGAAGGTAGAAGGATTTCTCAACTCTTAATTTTCTGTTTTTATTTTTACTAAACTTCTGAAAATATTCATTCTAGACTTTACTAATTGTTTTGAGTTGTACTGAAGAATATAAGCAAAGGCAAAAGTGAAACTACTTTCAAAAGCCAAAACTCTGAAAATTTTCCCCAGAATACCAATACCTCTCTAAGTATGGGATACCCCTCTTAAGTAATCAAAGCTGTCAGATGTTCATAAATGCTAAAAAAAAAAATCCCTAGGATTTAGTAACATGATAAATACTTAGCCAAATCTTTGCACTTTTTATATAACTTTTAAGAACAGCTTATGGAAGGGAGTGCAACTTGCCTTTATCCAGTATAAGAGCAAATATTTGTTATGTACTTACTATTTTTATTTTCGTATGTCCCAAAAGACCCATAATGCTAACAATGCTCACAAAAGCTGGAGTCCCAACCTAAAGAAATGAGCAAAATGCAAAGACAATGGCAAGGGACACCGGTACAATAAAGCAAGGTATGTTTTTAACATCAGCTGTATAAATTGCTTCTGTTATTTCACTGGTAGAGTATCTGACATACTTCTGACCTTATATAATGCTATATAGATGTTTGCAATCAAAGACTATTTGTGCTAATTTAATTAAATTATAAGGGAGTTTTTAAGACAATGTACTTACTAGTGAGTAGTTATTCTGTGTTGCATATTCAAAACTCTTCCTTGACCAAAAACATTCGTCTTTCTTTTTTACACTGAGAATTACAAATATGGATGTCCATCGGAGTTGTGGTACAATAGAGAACTCTAAATATTGTCTTTATTTAGCAGGTAAAATTAGACAATTAGACCAGAGTACACTACCACAACTGAGAAGCTGAGTAATTTTCATAACACAATTGATTTCTTACCACATGGTGCCATTTAAGGGATTATAACAACTCACCAGGGTAATATCAAACTTGATTAGAAGCCAGGGGGCCTGATCGTTATCTCTGTTAAGCTAGTGAAAATCCAGACAAAATGTAATTGACACCGGCAACTCTCAATTTGCACCAGTGTAACTAAAAGGAAAGTCAAGCACTGTGTCTTTGGGAAGCGGCTTTTCATTTTTGCTTGGATAAGTCATTTCCATATCTTTGAGTGATTAACGGTGATTGTTTCAATCCCCTTGAAGGTATCAAAGGATATTTAGTGTTTTCACTGGTAGGTATGCTAAAATTACATGGGTTTGACAAAGTGCCTTCACACAGCAAATAAAAGTAATTTCTGACATAAACTTCTTTGGTGGCAAGAAAACCTTTAACACGTTCATCATGCCAAGCCCTTTGTGCCTCCACAAGTAAACATCTAAAGATAATGGGCAGAATTTTTCCACACATATTGAGGTATAGAGCGGTGGAAGTAAGATATATCTGGGCAGTTTTTCAGGAACTCCTAAGCTAGATGTCACAAAACACAACCAATCAACAGATATTTCAGGGCTAGATTCATCTGAACTAAGACACTTACAATGCAGGTAAATAGGCACAAGGCCGATGGCTAACTCCCTCTGTCCACAATGGAGAAAAACAGCAACTTCAATAACAGTAGGATTCATCTCATCCTAAATAAAATAGGTCACATATGAATGTGGCCCCAAAATTGCTTATTTTTCCTTATTGACTGTAGGGTTCAGGATGACCAGCTCTGATACATGTGCCTATATCACATATATTTTTAGTTAATGGAAATAAATCCCGTGTTTTCTACCCTGAACCCTGCCTATGCAGATTAACCTCTGTTTTGCTTCCGTTTTGGCCTGCTCCAACAGTGACTCTTCCTCATTGATTCATCACTGGGAGCACTAGTGCTACCCGCTGTGGATGAGGGACCATCAGCTCCTGAGGCTTTGGTCTGAGGGAATAGCCCCTGGTGCTCTTTTATGCAGTCCTACAAGTAACCCACCAAGGCTACATCTACGCAGTGGTAAAATCACATCAGGATTTACATAAGAGTAAATTAAACGTGCATGGAAGTGAGCTTATCAGCGACATCAAGACTGAAGGCAGCCTGGGCTGCAGCGATCATGCACTGGTGGAGTTCGCAGTCCTGAGGAATATGAGCCAGGCAAAGAATAAAGTTAGGACCCTGTATTTTAGGAAAGCAAATTTCCAGCTCTTCAAGGAGTTAGTCAATAGGACCCCCTGCGAAACTGCCCTCAGGGACAAGGGAGCAGAACAGAGCTGGCAGATCTTTAAGGACGCTTTCCATAGAGCTCAAGAGCTCTCGATCCCCAGGTGTAAGAAATCAGGAAAGGAAAACCAGAGACCAGGATGGCTGAGCCAAGACCGGCTGGTCAAATTAAAGAGCAAGAAAGAAATACACAGGCAGTGGAAGCAGGGACAGGTATCCTGGGAAGTGTATAGGGACACTGCCCGGTTATGTAGGGATGGGGTCAAGAAGTCCAAGGTGCAGCTGGAGCTGAACTTGGCAAGGGACACACTGAAAGCCCTACCTGGGGCCCAGGGTGCGCCAAGCAGATTTGCGTGTCCTGGCCCCTTCAGGCACAAGCATCCCATTGGCTCCATGGCACCTCCTGTCCACAGAGGAGAAGGAACTTCAATCCTTGTCCCCAGAATTGTATTTATATTTGAAAACAGAAGGAGCCAGAATCAATTTAAATGTGGATGAGGTATAAGATGAGGCAATCTGGGGTTACGCATCTTTCCCGGGAAGCTGCTGCAAAAGATGCTCGCAGCGCAGATGCTCCCTGCAGAAATGACTGTCCAAAAAAAGGCAAGCAGCATGTCCTCACTTGTCAGCCTGTCTTCCAATTTTCTCTGCTCACCAGTAATATACCTGCCAGTTTACCTTCTCCATCTTCTATTAGTTTTTTTTCTTTTTATCCTAGTCTATTTTTATCATCTACTGAGTATCATACATGACATGTAGATAACACATATTTATCTACCTATATGAACATACCTTCATAACTTCAAACACTGACAGATGCTTTGGTTAGAAGACACCCTCTCATGGAAAATTTTGTCCAAATTTACACTCCATAAGAGCAACACAAATGTTTGTATGATTTCAATTATATTTGAGTCAGGGCTTTCTCTAAACAAATAAACATGGTCCCTCAATGTTTATAATTCATACCTTGGAGGGGTCTGATACCACTGGAGAGGGAGAAACTGACTGTAAACAAAAGCAAAACTGATCAGCCAATTTTCCTTCTCCGTGCTGACTGAGCCCTAGAAGGAAAACCACCTGAACAGCAAATTGAAAATTATTCCGTTCTTGGAACGGGAAGCCCTATGAGAAACAGCTCTGCTGTGCCAGGTAGCTTAAAGCCAGCAGCACCCAAGGGCTCAGCTGAAGAAAGTCCCAGGGCTACCCTCAGAAGCAGGGGGCTGGCAGGCTGGACCTCCTCCCCACGCACTGGGCGAACGCGACAGGCTGCATACCCCATTGCACAACTGAGCCCCCCAGTTTTGGTCCTGCCCTGAGTTTATGCCTGGCCCCTTTGACTGCTGAGGCTGAGTTTCTCTGCAGTAGGTGCCTCCTTCAGGCAGAAACTTTTCGGGAAATATTAACTGAAACAGGGTAAGCATTTCTAGGCATCAGCCTAGAGAAAAATGCACATCAAGAGACACCTGTGTGGCACTTTGCATTACAAGTCTTAGTGCCCTTGTCCTCTGCAGCTTACAGATTTGCAGAGGGTGACTTGTCTGTTGCATGCAATTTTTGTCCTTCTAGGGTCAAAACATGGCCAATTATGAGTGTCTTTAAAAAAAAAATTAAAAATCACAGTTCAGTCAAGATATTAGCAGCTAAAAAAAGCTATTAAGGCAGCTGGAAACTGTGAAGATTTAATCTTCTCTTGCCATGCTCTGTCCCTCCACAACTCCCACGGATGATTAGACATCCGGGGCACCATCTTCGGAGAATAACGGAAGAATAAAATCCCTTAGGAAGAAATATTGCTTCTCCTGGAACAACAGACAGAATTTTTCTCCAGACCCATGTCTCCCAACTAGCTAATTATATCTTGCTAGTGAGATGCAGTAGCAGCCCTTTTAACTGGTTTTATTGGACCTGTCCGGCTGTGTACCAGGCTCTGAGAGCTGTCAGAGCCAGGAAGCAGGGAGCACAGATGCTTAGGTGATCCTGGACTGAGTGAGCCATCCCAGACAAATTTCCAACATGTGCTATGACATCGAGCAAGCAATCTCCATGCTGACAAGGCCAAGAGAAAAGCTGCAAACAGGGACATAAGGCGGCAGCCCGGCCCCCAGGCCAGAGGAGCAGGACAAGGGCAAGTGGAGGGAATGAGTTAGGAGATGCAAGGGAAGGTGTGGGACACTGCGAGTGACACTTGCTATGAAAAAGCCAGAAACTGCTTTAAAATAATTCTTCCATCTCTGTGCTTATACTAAGTCTCATTTTCATTTCTTTCTCTCCACTAAACAAGCCACGTGTGACCTATTTCTCTGAGATTTCTCTCTTCAAAAGAGGCAGCTTATGTCTGTTCTGCCAATTCTCTCAGGAATAATGTCCTGCTCTCTGCCTGTACTTGTGCTTCATTATCAGCAGAGCACTTTCCCCTACCACTGGATAACATTTTCTCAGTTGGTTTTCATTTCTGATGCCACACCGATGATTACATTTGGTACAAGCAGTGGTGCTTATGTTGTCACACGCTGCTGTCGCTAGCAGAGCACCCAACAATCACTGTAAGGCTAGAAAAACTACTGAATTGCACATTTCAACAAACCAGCAGGTGCTCTGAACACCACCTATAACTTTAAGTGAAGAATTTCTGTAACAGTTTTGTCAGTCCTTCCTAGAAGCAGTCCCATTGGGCAACAAATAACAAAATGAGGTTCATCTGGTGAAAGAAAAGCAGGATAATAAGTTGAGGGAAGGGAAATGATCATCATAAAACATTTGTATAGCCAAGTGAATTCTGCACTGCGCTGCACAGAACAGAGATCACATCTCACCCCTGCCCTAAACTTCTTGCCGTTGCTAAGACAACCACATCAATGTTAGAGAAGCAATGCAGCGTCCAGTGGCAAGACCTCCTAAGGGGATGCACTGGCTACTAGGCTTTGCAAAAAGAGAGAAAGCAAAGGGCAGGAGGGCTGCTCTGTCTGTGGAATACTGACAGAGGTGCTCAGCCAGGCACGGAGGTGATGGGGCTACTAAGATGATTAAGGGACTNTCTATGATTCTATGATATAGCGTGGAATAGTTGGGAACATCCCAACAATAGCATAGGCTTCTTGTTCCCAGAAATGCCAGTGTTTCCTTGGCTGAATCAGGCTCTAGGGAACATCACTGGTTGCTTCCAGGGACACCATCAGGAGGTCCAACAACATCTCCTCAGATCAACCACCCCTTCTTGCTTCTGCCTGGCTTATTACAGGAGTGATTTATCTGCCCAAGCCTTGAGTGACTGAGCCTTTAGGGAAAGCTTCTCCCTCCAGCTCTGGGCTTGAGGCCCTGTCCCAGGGTAAGATGAAAACTACATGTAGGAAGCATATGTAGATGGAGGAGATCACAAAGTACTTCATGTTAGTATGAAGTACAAAGTATGAAGTCTATGGAGAAAACACTTAGCAGAAGCAACATCCCATGCTATCAAAGTATCCACACCCCAGCTCCCCCCTATCAGTTTATTCTAGACATTTCATACCACATTTGCTAAAGAGGATATCCTTTGCTTGACCCTTCTTACACTATTTACAGACAATCTTCCACAGAATATTGTTTGGATTATCCGTCTAAATGTCAAACTGTGTATCCTACAGTACATCGCAGGAAATTGCATCAGTGAGGTGAATAACTTAATGTTTTCAGGAGCAGAATATCATTATCCTTGGCAGAAGCACACAGAAGAGCATACCTGACACAGAGTTCACCTACACTCTTTTAAGAAGCTTCTCTGCTTAATGTAATGCTGCTCTCTAGCCTTCCCATTCCCAACTTCTGCTTTTAGATACAGGAGAAAAAGCATATTCCAGACTGACAAACAGAACACACGTTACAAGAAGGCAAGCCTCTGTGACTTACCTTCTCAGGTGCTCAAGGTCTAAAGCAATAAGGAGCATTAATACAGTGAACTGCAGGTGTTAGTGTGCAATGTGACAACTTGCTTACATTACGGGGTTCATACCCATAATGTACTTCCACACTTTTGTTTAAATAATAAATCAATTCAGGCTCAGAGTTAACAAAAGAACTTTTCACAACAGGAATTGAAAACCAGCAACTGTGTCTCTCTTCTCTATCTCCACTTTGAGAGACACTTTGGAAAATAGGAAAGGTTTTTGTTTCAGTTCCAGAGATCCCTGTTGATGCACCTTGTTGGGAAGAGAAATCCAGCAGCAAATATATCTTCTAGCTCCTACCACTGGTCCACCACGACCAGGGCTCAGTCACACTCACTGAAATGTCTGGTGGGTAGCTGATGTGCTTGCCTGCATTATAACGCCTCCCTCACAGTGCCAACTTATTCCTTCCTGGATTTCTTCCTATTTTACTACAGCTCCTGTAATACAGCATCAAAACCACTGACACTAATATCAGGATTGGGCCATGGCAGACACATGCCCTATTTATGCGTTCTGGGGTTTAAGAATTTTTATTCTTCTCCCAGCTCACATATTTGACATGATTCAAGGTAATTAAATGACAGAAGGGGATATTGCCAAGTGTTTATTTCTCACTGAAACGGAGACAGTCATTTAAAGAACGTTGTTACACTAGCCACATTTCACCACAAAGAACAAATACCTATAATTATAATATCTGTGATTGTATAATGTCAAACATACGAAAAATAAGCAGCCCCACATTTTGAGGAATAAATTGTAACCTGTATTATCCAGATTCAGGCTAAAAATGCTGGATCTTGTCCCAACCTCAGAAATAAAATATACCCAGCAGTAATTGAAAAACAAATGAATCTGATTATAATCTCACCATACTCTAGCTTTTGCATTCCTCAGCTATGCAGCAAACAGATGGAAAATTTACATTACATGCACCAGGAGATAAATTTTCAAGGTATCTCTGCAAGCATCAGTTTTTCTTTGCACTTAAATATTTCTGGCCTTGAAGCTTGGGTCGTATTGTGTTACATCTGTGAAATGTTTGTCTGTTGGTTCATAACGTATTTTGACATTGGCAGTGGACCCACTGATCAAAAACAGTGCTGGGTTTGCGAGTTTGTCTTCACATTCAGACCGTGGGCAGCAAACAACATGAAGACCATTAGAAGATGCCAGATTATTTTGTAGCTTCTGAAGGTACTGCCACTAAAGACAAATTTCAAATACTAGGCCTCCAGTGTTACTGAAAACACTCATACATTCAGAGAGGCACAGATTTTATTTTCACTTCAATAAAGTGAAAGTTATTGAGTTATTTCAGAGGGTGCCTTAGGGGCCCAGCAGAGGAGGCATGTCCCAGGCATCGGCCAGGGTTTTCAGCGCAGGACCCCAGTCTCTGCTGGAGGGACATCTCATGGACATCCCCCAGGCCATGGCAGCCCTGGTATCCATTTTACCTCAGCCCCGACGTGTCATTTGTGAGGGTTCAAAAGCTCCTCCACGAGAAGCTGAGCAGCCCCTGCTGAAGTCTGCGGTGGGGGCACATGCCTGGCGTGAGCCAGAGCCCAGTGGGAGGCCATATATGATGCCGAAATCCCCTCCGACACCTGAGAGGGGGCAAAGGCACTTCCAGTCCACGGAGTGGCTGTTTGGAGGGACACCAGGCACAAGAAGCACAAGACAGGGAGGGACCTGCTCCTATGACCTGACCCGGTCCTCTGCCTTTCCTGGGACATACAAATGTGCTGTGTCAGGATGCGGGACACCATGGCCATGGCCAAGTGTTGGGGCCCACAGGAGGAGATGGACCATCGGGCCGTGGCCACCTAACCTCGCAGCCAGGAGGCTGGGCTATCCCCTTGCCCCACCACAGCCCTCTGACGGCAGCTGCGGACAAGGGGAGGACATGGATCTTTGTGGAACAGGGAAGCTCCACACCAGCTGTCCTGGGGGCCCCAGGCACACTTATTTCATTAGCAGCACCACAGTCCCAGCTCACAAACTGGATGGGTCTTGCACAAACATCAACCAATGCCCCAGCAAGCAAAGGGGCTTGCACTGCCAACCCCGTCAGGCTTCTCTCCCGGGGTTTTGAAAGTATAATAAAAAGGGGGGAACCTGAACTGATTTTTTCTCTTGAGACAGGGTGTTCCTTATGCCTTCTCTGCTCTGGATGCTGGTTACAATCCCGCTGATGACAACCGCCTCCTCAGGCCTCAGGAAGCACAAATGGGGTCTCCTCCCTCCATCCTGCTGCCTATTCCTGAAAGTTTTGCACAAAATAAAGTCCACGAGGCTCCTGGTGTTCCGCCAGCTTTGCTGAGCTCGGCCATTTGGGAGAGCACAGGACAGCACGGGCACTACAGACCCCATTTTGGGAAGAAAACCCCATCACAGGCCCTGCCTTAGCTGCCAGCCAGAACTGCTGCAGCCGAGGGGACCCGATTCCCGGTCCCCAGACCAGGTGATGCTGCTCCCGTCAGCATGTCCTCCCACAGCCTCACGTGGGGACTCACCCGCTCACTGCCAGGAGTCTGCTTGGAAACCCACCACAGCTGTGATCTCTCCTTATCACAGCATTTGCAACCGCCAACATACAACCCTCGCAATGCATAAAGCCTTTCTCTGCGTATCTGCCATTCTAATGCAGTGTCTATAATGCCTATGTATATGCATCCGTAATACAATCTCTCCACAATCTCTCCATGGGGTCCCCTCCTTCACTTGCTAACAATCTGCAACGACATGAGCATGAAAGACTATGATGTGACTCATTTCACTGTGAGATGTCTTAAGGGCCGATTTAGAAGCTGTAACAGCAAGCACAAGGGTAAGAAGCGACATACAAAAAACGTGGTTGCACTTCTGCACTCTGCAAACCGTTGCTTTTGTCTCATAGCATTTGGAAACTAGGCAAGAAGTAAGAAAACCTGCAACTTTAGTCACACAGAATTGTCTTTCTCTTCAACAACCTGCATACAGTTAAACAGGTATTTCCTGTTAAGCAGCTTTAGTGGATGAGGTCCAAAACAAGCATTAAATAAACTTTACTTAAAACAAACTTCTTTTGCTGCTTATCTATTACAGAAAGGTGTACTTGAAATTCACCACTGAATCGATTAAGTTTTATCTGGAAAAATGACACATTCTGTCAATATAATATTTCCAGGTGAAACACTCGAAACTCAGTGGCTGTTACACAAATCAAATGAAATTATTAGCATGTCCTTCCCTCCTGCAGGGAGAGAGGGACCTTACACAAAAATCAGCCTCTACTGAAAAAGTCTGCAAATTTCTACTTATTTCAACAGAAGTTCACACTTATATTCATATAAAAAGCCCGATCCTGCATACTTACTATGGCTCAAAAAATATTATGGCCAACAACTTACAGGTGACAGTTCCTTATTTTCTCCAGAGCTTGCTCTTTCTTCTTGCAGCTTGTTGGGCTGCGGCTACCCTTAATAGGCAGGTGGATAACGCAGGGTGTCAGAGTATCATGCTATCATTTGCCCTCAACTAAAAACCAGAGGTATCCCTTTCACTGAATGACGTTTAACTCTGGCTGTCAGCTCTTTCGTTATAAGCTAGGAAGATGCCTCTACATTATTGCTTCTGCCTTGTATATAGCCTTATTGATTTTTTCAGTACAGAAATGCTTTAAGAAAATCAATGTTTCAGTGAATAGAGTGGAGCAGAAGTATTGTAGAATCCCATTTGACATTCCAGCATCAGATATCATGGTTAAGTTAAAGGAAATAACATGTACATGCGGGACGATGAATATAGAGAAAACTTGCAGAAGACATAGAAAATGGGTGAGTAGAGAGGCATGAGATTAAAAACACAATAGAAAAAGAGAAGCCAAAGATAAATGTAGTAGCTGTGGATAGGACTTAGGTAATTTTAGCAATCTAAAACTTAGGTGCCTATTCCAAGCTAATCACCTTAGCTCTCTCCCTGTAGTGAATAGAGAGCAGGAGCCACCTCCACACGGGATTCAACCAGTCCTAAGATAGGTCTCTGAGACAGGGCAATGCATCATGCTTTACCTCAACTATCCCGAAGTCTAGGTGATGGGGTTGGAGGAGATGCATAACTTTCGGATGGTTTGAAGTTAAGTGAGATGAATGCGTATCTGTAAAAGTAAGTGCTTTCTTTAAAAAAAAAAAAAAAAAAAAAAAAAAAAAGTGCTTTCATTTCTATTGAAGAAAACCAAAACACAAAAAGTGAAGGGGAAACACTTCAGGGACTGACACTCAATCGCTTGGCTATGAAATGCAATGAGGCACAACAGCACAGCTGTCAGGGATAAAGGCTGCCTCGATTCTGCTAAACAGGAGTAGAACAAGGCTTGAGCACAAGCACTCAGACCAACTGCCAAAGCTGCTTAATTAGTAGTTCACTCCCTGGCAATGATCACACTGCTCCAACTAGCTCAATCCGAGACAAACATACATTCAAGAGGACGTCAGTTTATCTGTGCCATTTGTTAGTAGAGTCATGGATAGTACTGGTACCTCTAGCAGTACACAGACAAACAACAGCATCTGTAATAGATCTCCTATAGACTTTCAACATATTCTATGATCGTAAATTGGTGTCTGGATATCTTTCAGAGGTTTATTCTGGAGAATCTGATATATACAAGTTATTATGGCAACCTATATGCCCAGCTAACAATCAGAAAATGACTATTAGTGCATTGAGTTTGGCAGCACTCTGGACCTACGGCCTCTTCAAACTACATTTTCAAAGGTGTTGTGCTCTGGTCATATCATAGCTTCCTGACATAGTTAAACTGACATAGTTTGGTGATCAAGCAGTGAGGTGGATCAAGAACTGGTTGAAAGGAAGAAGTCAGAGAGTCATAGTCAATGGGGCAGAATCTAGTTGGAGGCCTGTGACTAGTGGAGTCCCTCAGGGGTCGGTACTGGGACCAGTGTTGTTCAACATCTTCATCAACGACCTGGATGAGGGTACAGAGTGTACCCTCAGCAAGTTTGCTGATGACACCAAGCTGGGAGGAGTGGCCGACACCCCAGAAGACTGTGCTGCCATTCAGAGGGACCTGGACAGGCTGGAGAGTTGGGCGGGGCGAAACCTGATGAGGTTCAACAAGGGCAAGTGTAGAGTTTTGCATTTGGGGAAGAAAAACACCATGTACCAGTACAGGTTGGGGGCTGACCTGCTGGAGAGCAGTGTAGGTGAAAGGGACCTGGGGGTCCTGGTAGACAGGAGGATGACCATGAGCCAGCAATGTGCCCTTGTGGCTAAGAAGGCCAATGGCATCCTGGGCTGCATTAGAAAGGGTGTGGTGAGTCGGTCAAGAGAGGTTCTCCTCCCCCTCTATTCTGCATTGGTGAGGCCACATCTGGAGTATTGTGTCCAGTTCTGGGCCCCTCAGTTCAAGAAGGACAGGGAACTGCTTGAGAGAGTCCAGCGCAGAGCCACAAAGATGATTAAGGGAGTGGAACATCTCCCTTATGAGGAAAGGCTGAGGGAGCTGGGTCTCTTTAGTCTGGAGAAAAGGAGACTGAGGGGTGACCTCATCAATGTCTTCAAATACGTAAAGGGGGAGTGTCAGGAAGATGGAGAGAAGTTGTTTTCAGTGATGACCAGTGATAGGACAAGGAGTAATGGATGTAAATTGGAGCATAGGAGATTCAAGAGGGATATCAGGAAGAATTTTTTTACTGTGAGAGTGACAGAGCACTGGCACAGGCTGCCCAGAGAGGTTGTGGAGTCTCCTTCACTGGAGACATTCAAAACCCGCCTGGACGCGTTCCTGGGTGATGTGCTCTAGGTGGCCCTGCTCTGGCAGGGGGTTGGACTAGATGATCTTTCGAGGTCCCTTCCAACCCTATGATTCTATGATTCTATGATTCTATGAAACAAAGGGTCACTGGTGAAGTGATATTAAGAATGTTATGGACAATAAAAGCCCATTTTCAGTGTGCTGCTCCTAACTCCAATACACATCACTGTCACTATGTCCACAACCACGCTAACAAGGAGGACAACTGGCATGGTACCATTCCTCACCCACACTTATATAGTGAGAACTTCTGAAAGAGGATATCCCTGCTCTAGATTAACTCCTAAACTGTGCCCTAAAATGGCTGGCCTATGGCAAAACAGCATAAGGACTGTTCCAGTAGTGTGTCACCACGGGTGACTGAGTTCCAGTGCCTGGAAATTTTCATTGGCATTGTTCAATTTACTTGTGTAATCTTTGCATTCCACACATTTCAACAATTAGTCTCACTGCTGTAACTGGAAACAGAGTTCAGCAGTAATTCAGATAGATATTCCTCTCCTGTGCACTTGTGGAGATGTGACTTGGACAGGATTAGCTAAAGACAGTGGCTTTTGCGATTTGAGGATACAAATGACATATACAAAACTGACTGATTTTAAAGCAGGATCATTAGCAATAAATGTCATGTAAAACTCAAAAATCAGAACCAACCTGCTATTTTTGTGCCATAAGTACAGTTCAACAAGCTTCTCAACCCACAGAGCAGTCTACTTGCCAAAGAAGTTAAAATCTGACCCTAAAGATGAGCTTTTCATTGAGGCACTACCCAAGAGAAGGAAAACACTACCACAGCCTTTTAGGCTCCACTGCCTTCTCCTCATACACAGCTTTTGGTTTTATAAAATGAATCTATCCTGAAAGCATTTTCACTGGTGTAATTAAAGTGGTAAAGAATATCCAAAGAAAATGTCAGAACAGAGAAGGTCTTAAAGACAATAACATGTAAAATATTTCTATCCTGCTCTATGATGTCACTCAAAAATTGAATTATGATCTTGTTGTTTATAGTCTTTGGAACACAGATGGGAAAAGGCCTCTTAAAGCTTTTGTGATTTAACAGCACTGGAATTGATGTAGGATTGTGTGTTAATCTGTGTGTTATACCTATTGAATAGATGCCCTTTGTGTTCAACATGTTTAGCTTTGATGATCAGATTCGTTTGGTTTTCTTAGCAATATCTGACATTTCTTGTGTCAGAGGAAAGATTTGCTTATAATTGCTTATCAGCAAGTCCTTGTCTGAACATTTAAATAATTTAAGAGCACAAAATCTATTTGTTGTATTTTAATAAAAATGGGCCAAACTTGCCACTAGTACAATTGCATGTAGTGCTGTTCACTTCAAAGAAGATACATATGCTTACACAGCAGGGAATTAGCCCAGATACTGTCAAAATGCTTCATTACTAGTCAGGTCAGACAATAAATCAGATCTTCTGTTTGCGAAGCACTGCAATTTATGTCTAATGACTGGAAGAATTAGTATATAAAGTAATTATCAAAACTGGAAAGCAATCATCTCCTAAATGTGCAAAACCTCATCTATAATTTGAATTTTACCAAAAAAAAGCCCAACGTGATGACTGCAGGGGTAAAAGCCATCTTCCTTCCTTGCAGATATAAGCTAGCAATTCCTCCTTCCCTTTTCTGCAAGGACTCCACCTTCAGCATCTTTTTGGTTCGTTTAGAGGCCCACTGTCATAGAATTATTGACCCTTTCAGGCTGGAGGGGACCTCAGGAAGTCTCTGGTCCAGAGACAACACTGAACTCAGGACCAGGTTGGTCAGGGCTTTGTTGTGAAAACCTCCAAGGACAGAGAGACCGAACAATTTTCATTGTCCTTGTGGGATAGTCTCCTGTTTGCCTTATATCCAGTCTGAACCTCTCTTGTTTCATGTCATGCACAATGTCTCTTGTCCACCTACCACGGACCACTGTGAAGAGCCCAGCTGTGTCTCCTCAATGACCCTGTAGGCAGTGAGGGCTGCTGTCAGGTACCCCTCCAAAGCCATTTGTGCTTAAAGCTCAACAAACTCAGTTCCATCAGCTTCTCCCCAGATGAGAAATGCTCTAGCCCTCACCATCTCAGGGGCCTTTGATGAACTCCCGCAAACATCAAAAATCTGTGTTGTACTGGGAGGCAGTATAACTAGATGCAGTCTGACAAGTGCTGAGTAGAGGGGATAACCACTTCCCTCTCTCTACTGGCTTTTCTCCTCATAATAGAGCCCAGAATGTTGTTGCCCATCTTTGGCAACTGCTGGCTTTGCACACTGCTGGTTCATGCCCAACTCACTGCTCACCAAAATCCCAGGACCTCTTCTGCATAGGTGCTCACCAGCCTGTACTGAGGCAGAGGATTACTCCATCACCAGCATTGGGCTTCGCATTTGTCCTCATTTAATTTCATGAGGTTTCTGTTGACCCATTCCTCCAAGTCTGTCCAGGTCCTTCTGGATGACAGCCCTGCCCTCCAGTAAATCCCCTGGTTCCCCACAGTTTTGTCATCCACTGACTTGATGGGGAGACACCATGTCTCCTTCTCCATGTCACTGATAAAAGTATTAAACAGGATATGGCCCCACCCAGACCTCTGGGGAATTCAGCTCATAACTGGCTTGCAGGTAGAGTGCGATCCATTAATTACCAGTCTGCGGGCACAACAAACCAGCAAGTTTTTCACCCTTGTAGCTGTCCACGCATCTAGAGTGTATCCCAAGCGGGATCAAGCTATACTAAACAGCTCTGCTGTATTATACCCACTCTCTAATGAACTTCTGTACATGCGGGTGAGCTATGGAAGATGACAGACACTCGCTGTGGTTGCTGATGAGCCAGGCATCATCTCTTTACCTGTCTCCATGGCAGATCACGGCGGGAAACCAACTGCCAGACAAGAAAAGTGAGAAGACAAGATGCAGCCCATAAACTACAACCCTTATTCTTATCAGGAAATAGGCTTCAGACCTACCAGATCCTTCTCACCTGTATCGGCAGTTTGGGCATATTTTATCAACGAGTACACCCTTTTCCCATAAGAACGTGAACGATCCCAACACCTACTCTGAAATTCTGAAATTCCCCAGTGACCTTGCCAACTTCGAGTACACATCCACTTTGCCAAGTTACAACCCTTTTCATATTGCTCAGAACACGTATTGTCAAAGAAGATAACCAGTATGATAATATATACATCTTCTAATTAATACACAAGTGTTCTAAATAATTTGCATAAAATGTCAGTCACAAAGTAGGACAAACTTTCAGAGTCATGTTTCAAAAAAATCTAATTAATGACTTCCCTTCTGCATTTTAGGTGATAAGTCTATTGTACAATGCTATTGACCTATTATTTCCCACAAAACATTCACAGCCCAAAGGAAGTCCCTGAAGACAGAGGAAGCAAAACCCATGTGGAATGTCTAGTCTAGCTCTTTCAGAAGTAGAACAAAGACCCTGAACAGAGACTTTCTTTTTATGAAGTTAGATGAACTTTCACAATTTTACCCAAGTCTCTTTCCTTAACATTCACAGAAATCCTTCATCCACCACTAAGATTCAGCATGTGCACTTCCAGAAAGATTAAGCTTCCCTGGTGGGAAATTAGGGATGGGATTAGAAATAGTTTAAAACAAGCACCTAGTTTCATTTTTAATATGGCTGCTTGTTTCTTAGGAAATGACTAATATGAAGCATCTAAAACGAGGACAAATGAAGAACAAGAACACTTAGATCAGCTGTTTAGAAAACACTTTCATTTTGCGCTCTTCTTTTCAATTTATACATCTGACAAAGAGTAAAGGAGAATCCAAGAACACTGCATGGACCTGTACATAAACTGGGTATTGCATGCTACTTTCCAGTTACAAATGAGTGTAATTTCTGGAGGCATCTATCAGAATAGAACCATAGAATCTTCATGGTTGGAAAGGACCTTTGAGATCATTGAGGCCAACCATACACACACATAAAAAACCCTACAATCTCTGTCACTAGAGCATGCCCTGAAGTGCCAAATCTACGCGTTTCTTAAATACCTCTAGGGATGGTGACTCAACCACTGCCCTGGGCAGGCTGTCCCNGCCCCGAGCCTGTAGCGCTGCTTGGCGTTGTTGTGACCCAAGTGCAGGACCCGGCACTTGGCCTTGTTGAACGTCATACAATTGGCCTCAGCCCATCGATCCAGCCGGTCCAGATCCCTCTGCAGAGCCAACCTACCCTCCAGCAGATCAACACTCCCACCTAGTTGGGTGTCATCTGCAAACTTACTGAAGTGCACTCAATCCCCTCATAGAATGGAACGGAATGGAATGGAATAGAATAGAATAATTATTTCTATTGGACAGTACTTACAACTATCATCTAGTCCAACTGCCTGACCAATTCAGGGCTGACCAAGTTAGAGCAGGTTATTAAGGGCATTGAATTGAGTAGCTGTCTGCACAGTGCAGCTTTCATGCCTACTGTATTACTTACTATTTGGTTTCTCCTGAAGATGCTCCTTGGGGAATGCCCTTGCTCTCTGTTCATCAGAAGCCTTGAAAAGATATTAAAATGGAAAAAAAATAACAATTCACTCTAGGTAAATAGTGAAGTCTTTCAAATTACAGAATATTTATTAAAATGCCAGTTCATTTTCTTCACACAAGGACTAGTCTAGTTTACTTTTGAACTAACTTACCAAAGATTTTCTCTTAATTTTATTGCCTGAGTTGCTGGTTGCAATTCAGCACAAGCTTTAGGCCTGTGCAATACACTGCTATGAAAATCAAAACACTGTGAGCAACTTTCAAATGTGGATGCAACACTTCTTATGGCAGGATGAAGTCCTGGGTCTCAGAAGTCAAAGAAAATGAAGTTTTCAGCTCAGAGGGTTAGTGACTCCAAAACCCTAAAGGATGCAATCTTTGGGATAATGACCTGTTGCCAGCTGAAGCACTGGGTTCTGGGCAGAGTGTGAGTAAATAACACTTTCCTATTTCTCAGAATTGCTTTGATGAGAAATTTACTCATACTTTGGAAATTGAAATTATTGTATAACCTTTCCTAAGACAGTACTGAGAAAAACCAATATTAATTACTCATAAAGTATTCTGATAGTACAGAAAAAACCCACCCCTTACACTGCTACATATTGTGTACGCTATTCTTTACTTTTTAGAGTACAAGCAGTGATGTAAATTGACCGCTTCTTCAAGAGGGTGTTCTGCAAACTTAACATACAGAAAGTTACATTTTAGTATGCAGGAAAAGTTTTTTCTTTCTTTGCTTTATCTTACTATTTGCAGTTGGATTTCTTTGCCACATACTGTTCCTGAACCTTCCTAGATAACTATTCATACTCAAGACATGGGTGAGAGGAGGCAAGCACCTGACTGATATCCTGGAAGAATGAGATTTTGGCTGTGAAAATGAGAAATGTGTAATGTGATTAGACTGATCTCTCCCCATCCAGAAAAAAATGCATTTATAAATCAAAGTTACTATATAATTTGGTTACAGGTATTCAATGGACAAATGATCCTCTTTCTCAGTTATATATTTCCATTTATATTTTAAAAACTATTGATTCTGCAGGATGAGGAGGGTATTTCTCTGTGCTTCATTATCCCAAGTGACACATGAAAAATTATGCTTTTCTATGGACTTTCATATAGTTTCCTTCAGAGAAGACTCCATTCTTTTCCTCAAGTGCTCAGCTGTTAATCCATTCTTTTACTGGAAGAGATATTATGGCAGAAGATGAAAAAAGAGCCTATGAGCATGTTAATCACAAAGTGATTGATGCTGCCATTACAAGGAAAGGTTAGACAACATGCTCAGCAGTTTTTCTTGCTATTTACAACACAGTGCCAGTCATCCAAACTCAGGACTCACTGGTGCACAGACTTCAAATTAATTCAGTATGAGTCCTCTGAACCTAATGGCAAGTCCGATAACATTCATCTATTTTCATTTCCCCTCCTACTTTGAGCACATGGTTGAAGTCTGAAAACATCTGAAATTCATGAGACTTTTATGGTCCGACTACCAAAGCCAACTTGTTGCTCTGGCTCCCTGTGCACATCCCTTCTCACACCGGGGTCAGCCTCTACAAAACTCATCTATCTAACAAAACAGGAAAAGAAAGCAGTAGACAAAATAGCAAACTGGGAAAAAAAAAATCATGACATCTAATTTATAATTTCTTCTCTGAAATAGTTTCACAGAATACTCTTGTACCCTGTATTGTCAACATGACCTCATATATTTTTATTGGAAAAGATATGAATTCTGGAATGTGAGTACGCTATTAATCCAAACAATATTGCGATGTGAGTCTGAAAAGGCAAACTTTTTAAAACTTTGGTAAATGCACTTGTCTTCATAAATTATTTGAAAATAAATATATTTATTGAATCAAAGAGCAAGCTTCTATCAACAGGGGTGAGTTCTAGCTGTGCAATTAATGCAAGCAGAGAGAAAAGGCAATCTACAAAGCCCATGACCAACTCCGTATGATTGGTAAAATAGAATAAAATTACTTCTATATAATATACTTTTTAAAATATCTGTTTTCATTTCTATGTATCTATTTTACTGTCAGCTGGGAAAAAAAAAGTCACATCTAAATATTCAGAAAAAAAACAATTCAAGAAATTATCATTCTAATAAAATAACCTTCAGTTGTAAATCCAAGAATGCATCATTTATTTCTTTTATGCTAATTTATTCAATAATTAGAAGGATCAGTATTAGCTTGTCAGCACTTTAATTCCTCTAAAGGATTTGACTGATTTTACTAATCACTGCTGCTTTTTATAAAAGCAGCAATTTAGATCTTGTTTAAGTATACCTGGGCAGTAGATGTTCCTTTCCGTCTCCATTACTGATTTTATAAAGGTTAGTGCAACTATTCCCAGGTTAGTGCAACTATGTTGTTGTGTAATACTTTTAAAACTAAATGAGCCAAGCTGTTATCTGAACAGCCATCTTGTGTGGTCATTTAAATGACCAGAAGTGAGTATTTTTTTGGTCTTAAAATTCTTTCCTTAGCTTTTTAGAAGTGTTGTGAGATGCTCTCCTTCCATAAAGGGTTGTTGAGCCTGGAGAAGAGAAGGCTCTGGGGAGACCTTATAGCAGCCTTCCAGTACCTGAAGGGGACCTACAGGAGAGATGGGGAGGGACTCTGTATCAGGGAGCGGAGCGATAGGACGAGGAGCAGCAGTTTTAAACTGAAAGGGGGGAGATTTAGATTAGATATTAGGAAGAAATTCTTTACTGTGAGGGTGGTGAGACACTGGAACAGGTTGCCCAGGGAAGCTGTGGATGCCCCATCCCTGGAAGTGTTCAAGGCCAGGCTGGATGGGGCTTTGAGCAGCCTGGTCTAGTGGGAGGTGTCCCTGCCCATGGCAGGGGGTTGGAACTAGATGATCTTTAAGATCTCTTCCAACTCTAACCATTCTATGATTCTATGATAAACAAATGCTAACAGAGTTATCAACATACTGTTTAGCTAAAGGCTTCCTGGAATTACAGACTCATGAGTTGATTTTCACTTGCAGTCTCAACCCTGACAAGTGCACCTGCACACCATTACACATTTGCTTGGTGTCCATACTTCAGTGGTGTCTGAAGCGGGTCACGGTCATGCCAAGCATTCAGAGCCCACATAGGATCAAAAGCACTGAACTGACATTGCAATTTATCTTCTATTCACTTTTCCATGGACAATGAGTCAGCAATGAACTGCAATGAAAGAGCTGCCAGACAGTATTGTATATAAGATACTAGAAAATAAAATAAGCAGAAAGAGAATCAGGTAAATTTTCAACAAAAATATGAAACAACATACTCTTAACTCAGGTGCTTAATTTGGGTGACCAGAAGGACAGTATTTAAGCCGTGACACAGCTGCCAACTGCTATGAAGTTTAAATGTTCCCTATCAGACCACATCCCTGTTTTTAGCAGGTATAAAGGCTTCCTGCTATCAGTCTTCCTGCAGATCCCAATAAGTTTCCCTTTGTTCTCTTTGTAAGAGTCATTCAACCAGCACACACTGTTGATGCCTCTACTCTCTTCCAAGACAGAAGCAGATGCTTGCAAACCCTTCTGTCTACTGTGTGGCTATGTGTGAGCAGATTTGGTCCCATCTAGTGGTATGTTCCCTTGCAGCAACGCAGGACAGGCTTTCAAAATGAAAGAATTTACCCAAGAATTTGGGAGGACAAAAAAAACCCAAAGCAAAGCTTTCATGTGCATCCATGGCTACCAGTGTAAGTTGCCTTCAGTTTCAGGGCCTCCTGGGCAGCTTGTCTCTCTAGGTGACACCCTCCCTAAGGCAGCCTGCTCTTCACTTAATCTCTGATCCAGGGGTTCTCCATCCTGTTCTGGTCATCAGAAGGAAATGCCAGTCACTAGTCTTCCATTAAATCACCAAAGAAATTCCTTTCACAGTTCCCAGTAGTTCCTTAGTTTTGGGCCAGATACATTGACTGGGTAAAAAACTCGCTGGATGGCTGTGCCCAGAGAGTGGTGATTAATGAGGTGAAATCTTCTTGGCAGACGGTCACCAGTGGCATCCCTCAGGGCTCACTTTTGGGGCCAGTTTTGTTTAATATCTTTATCAATGATCCATTCTATGAGGGGATTGAGTGCACCTCAGTAAGTTTGCAGATGACACCCAACTAGGTGGGAGTGTTGATCTGCTGGAGGGTAGGCTGGCTCT
>VXBO01003115.1:133364-152522 GCA_013400135.1 Rhinoptilus africanus | reverse complement strand
ACTGGAACAGCCTGCCCAGGGCGGTGGTTGGGTCACCATCCCTAGAGGTATTTAAGAAACGCGTAGATTTGGCACTTCAGGGCATGCTCTAGTGGCAGAGATTGTAAAGGATTTTTTGTGAGTGTGCATGGTGCACACATGTGCTCAATGATCTCAAAGGTCCTTTCCAACCACGAAGATTCTATGATTCTGTCCCTAACACTTCACCCTTCCCGTCTAACAGGGGAATTTAACTCCTCAGTACACTTGATTGCAGTGCAGACAAAATGGGAAAAATGTCTCCTACACATATTTAGCAAAACTAATGCCCACATTCTCCACCACTTAATAGGAAGCTTTCTCGTTTGATTTTGCACTACAGATTATGATTTCTACATGTAAATTTTAAAGGAAAAAGGTTTAAAGGGGGAGGGGGTGTAAAATAAAGACATTATACACTGCTGTCTCTTCTTTTTCGTATTTACTACTATGCGCTATTCATTAAGTCAGAAACTCTACTCCACTTGTCCTATCTTGCAGCAGAAGGCCATACAAATCCCTTTCTCAGACAAAATATGATAGGGCACTTCTTTGGCTTGCCAATTGTCACTACTCCTTGCAATAAATCCCACAACATACAGTAGCCTTTAAAAGCCCTTCCACAATTCTCTTTTTCATGCATGAGGTGTAAGAATCACATGAAGAGAAGCCAAAGACATGCCTATGTGCTAGGGCCTCCTCATCTGTATGCAGCAGACCAGATTCCCACCAGTTTGTACCTAAATGTCAGTCCTAACACATAGTTATCACAGTCAGATAGCCAAGGTGATTTATCTTAATCATGAAGGCAAAAAAGTACTACGTTTCATGGGTAAAATAGCACATTTTGACCCACTTCTTTTGTAATAGCTCAAACTATAAATATATATATTTTTTCAGCTGTTCTTTCATTTCAGTCAGTTATGTATTGCTGCTAGGAGCACTAGGGCTTGAAAAAAAGTTCTTTGGATACAGTCTCCTAGGAAAGCAGAAATTTTAAAACAGCAATTGTGTGTTTGCTGTGAATCAGAAAATGCTCACAAATGGTTCATAAAATCTTTTTGAAATTGAGGGGTTTAAATTATGCTTATGGGAAGTGGTAGGCACCTCTTCTAGATCTCAAGTTTTCACTGAAGAGGCGACTGAACAAATCCATAGGATTCATTTGCTTATTCTACCATACTTACATAAATAATGGTCTTATCAAACTGTGAGGTCAATGGAAAGAGATCTCCTATTCCTCCATACTGACACCCTTCCTGGGGCCAAGGGGCATTGACTCACACTTCATTAAAATGCACCTCCAACTATTAACCCAACCAATGTCCTCAAAACCCAAAGGATTATAATGAAAAACCCAAAAGAATAAAAAAAAATTTTAAAGGCTTCTCTATCACTTGCCAAAATTGAGAACAATAATGAGGGAAAGTAAGGAAAAAGATTAACTTCTGCAATTCAAGAATTTGAATAACATTCTCCAGTTTCACAGGAGCTGTAGGTAAATGCAGTATTCAGCAAGTTATGTGCCCAAAATATGTGTACAAAACCCCAAAATAAGTTTTAAAGAAAGAGATCATAGCTTGTCTGTTAGCAAGAGGCTTGAAACCCTCTGCCCTCCTCAAGACCATGGCCCCCAGCAGGCAGGAAAACTTCCACAAGTGAAGACAGTTTGGTTGAATTGACTGACGAGCTTCTGTGTCCTCACGCATGCCTACTAACAATGGAAAAAGCCACCGGCACTTCTTGCCTCTCACTGCTGTGACCTTCCTCTGTCCACCTCCCTTAGAGCTAAAATTGTCCAGTTTGAGCCAAAGCAAAGGGACAAAGATTCCAGCCATTTTCTTCTTGTGGAGCATAAGCAACGCTGCTTCATTCTAACTAGAAAGGCTGTGATCACTACCCAGGCTTTGGAATAGGTCTCGGTTACAGCAGCGCATTGCTCACACCTTTATTTTACCATTATAAAACCAGCTCAACTGGGAACAAAGGCAATTCTTCTGGCTCCAGCCTACAAGCTGTCCCCTTTGCCACTGCCTATTGTTGAGCAGTCATTGTGCTTTTTACTTGCAATCTTACAAAAAAAAGCATTTGCGCATAATTTTTCATACTTATACAGTAGTTTAGCCATTTAAATCCATGGTAAAAGAAATCAGTGTTCCAGACTCTCAAAGGCCACTATGATTCACATGCAAAGTATGTCTGCCCATTTCACTAGTATTTCCTAAGAACAGTTACTATCTGCCAATTTACACACAAATCCATCACCGGCAGGGGGTTCATACGCCAACAGTATATTTCTCCACTGTCTTTAATTTAGATATATAATAGAATTTTTGCAGATAAACACAAGTTAGCAAAATACTGGTCATACTGCAAGGAGTTTCATTTTCCTTAGAGGGAAGTAGATGCCAAATTGTGATAGAACCCCAGGAGGCCACAAAGACTAAATTATAAGTCCCCAGATATTTGATGGTAAGTCTACCAAATAATTTTTTTCCCTGCCGGGGGGATAACAGCTGAACTGCTGCATCTGCAAAATCCAAAGTCCTTTGCTGCTACAAAATTATTTTCTGTTTGGGTCCAAGCTTTATGGTAGTTGGCTTCCCACTCACGGAAAGCCATAAATTATTTACAAGTCTTTGAGTATAAGTCTGTTATGAATACATTAACTGTTCTCTTACCTTCAGAACTCATTAGCAACAGGAACAAGTCTTCTGATGCTATTTTCCACTTATATCCACTGCATATGCTGAACCTGCTGTGCCACTGCTGTGTATTTCCAACATTAGCATTATTTTAAAGAGTGAATTGAAAAAACAAATTGAATATAGGGGAAAAAAATCTTTAAACGAAAAACTCAAACCATGTTGACCTAGTAGGTAGATGATCTAACAAGTCTTTATGAACTCTGCCTAGACACAGGGATTTATTGTCAAAACACTGCAGACTTGGTTTTTTAGCCTGACTTCTAAGGAAATTGAGGCTTACACAATCACATTGTATATACATTTGTCAATCCGTCCTTAATAACCTTTGAACCTGTTGGCTAGTTCTAGGCAAATTTGGCAGCTGGGGAAGAGGGAAAATAGAGCTCTTGGAGACAGAAGTCCTGACAAGTTTTGTGAAAATTAGAAGCTGGGTACAGAAGATGGAGAAGAGCATTTTGCCTGTCCTGGGAGGCAGCAGCCTGCTGCCTGTCCCTGCAAACCTAACTCAAAATAGCCACAGCCTGGGCTGACGTTTGCCCACAAGGCTGGGAACGCAGATCAAGCACAACGTGCTGCGGGAGTTGAAAGGGATTAGGGGATGGAGGACACAAATCCACATAAACCCAAGCTCTCCTACTGAGGCTGCTTTGTTTTTCATAACTCTTTTCACAGACAACATGAGTGAGNATGAGGAGGAACTTCTTTACCTTGAGGGTGGCAGAGCCCTGGCACAGGCTGCCCAGGGAGGTGGTGGAGTCTCCGTCTCTGGAGACATTCAAAACCCACCTGGATGGGTTCCTGTGCAACCTGCTCTAAGGTGGCCCTGCTCTGGCAGGGGGGTTGGACTAGATGATCTACTAAGGTCCCTTCCAACCCTATGATTCTGTGATTCTATGAGATAGTATATACTGCCAGGTTGATTATAAAAAATAGGCAGAGTCTGCTCATATGGGGCCAAATAATATAAACCAGAGCCATTGCACCAAATTCAGTGGCAATATAGCAGCCTGGTGCCACAGCTGTCCTGTAGTCTTTCTGTTTTGTTATTAAACATGTGGCTGTCACAGTCCTCAGCCCTGCAGTGGGGAGCTGAGGGGCAGGCACCCCTCCTCCCCAACCCCTGGGTGCTACCTGCCAGCGTTTGGGAACTTCTGTGGGGCAAAGGGCAGGCTGGGCTTTAGGGACGGTAATGGGAATTCCCAGGGAAGCCAAGAAGCGCAGGTGGGGAGTGAGACCAAGAAGGGATGGGGGACTTTCTTCCCTGCACGCCCCAACTGCATGACCACATGGCTGGAAAGGCCTGTGAGCAAGCGGGATGCCCTCCCTTCCTAGGCTCAGCAGTAAGCCACGTAAATCCCTCATCAGAGAGAGAGGCCATTGCTGTGTTAAATTGGAGCAATTTGGATAAGGATTGTATGGGCATTCTGAATTGCTGTACTTTGGCTCTGCCTTTGTGTTTTCCCAAAGACTGCACAGATAGGCAAGATTTTATATTTATAGATAAGTAAATTTTATATATATACACATATATATGCATCCATTCTCCAAAAAGGCAAAACCAGCCTTATGTACTGAGAAAAGCAGACTGCAGTGATTTGCTTTCAGCTAGTTAAGCAGTCTGAAGTGATCCAAGAACGAGAAATCAAGGAAAATGGAACATTATTTCACTCTCCAATCAGTGTGCTTAGTTACAAAACTCTCACCAAATACAAATGTGATATCTCTGCTAAAATTAGGGTATTAGTTCTAATTACTGGGCACACAAAAATCTCAAAATTCTGGAGCTGAACTGATAATGTTGCTATGGAAATAAGCTTAATTACTACAGACCAGCTAACAAACTTCTCAATGCTGCTATCTTCACAAGCTACCTCTGCTCCCAAAAGTTCCTGGCTTTTTTTCCTTCCTCAAATGGGACTAAATATCTCTAGTGTTAGCAGCAATTAAATTCAGATATTCCAAGTCTGAGGCTATTCTAAGAACTAAGAACAGCTTGACAGAGGCTAATACAAAGGAAACACAAAGAGCAGTGCTTCAGTGTAACCCTTCCGAACAATTAAAACCACATTTTTATCAATATCCTACTTAAAACACACCAGACAGTGCTAGTTCCCTGAGTATATCCTCATGATTGCACGCTCTTCTCACACATTTTCTCAACCTCACACAGGAAGAAAATTCATGAGGAGGAGAGCCATGCAGCAGAGACTTTTCCTCCCCTCCCCAGACTTTGCTTACTGATTACTCCTTCTGAATACATATGTGTGCATATGAATACATACATGTGCATATTAATATATGCATATATATGCAAATACATGTGAATATATGCACACAAGAAAAAACATTCATGAGGAGACATGTATTTGCTTTCCCACATCCCATGGGAACCCCCATGGATGAGCTCGGGCACTGAGGAATGGGCAGGTTGCAGGGCAGAGGACAAGCAGCAGGGCCCATGATGCAGCATGACCATGACTCCACATGCTGGATACTGCGAGGTAAAGGCTCCAGAGGGGATAAACTGGCTTTGTTCAGGATGGAGGGGAGGATGGGTGGGAGGCCCTGGTACAGCCCAAGAACTTTCTGACTGCAGGAGCTTGAGACAGAGCTGACCCTACAGGTCTTGCATGCACCGACATGGAGGACCCTACTCCCTCCCCATCACTTCCTGAAGGGACTTCCATCCGCTGTATATGTATATTCATCCCGCTTAAAAGCTGTCAGTTCCTCAGCCAAGCTGGAACAGTAACACATGATGAATATGACCCGCTGGCTACCAGCCCACAGGTAGCAAAATGCAGATCGTCAAAGTGAACTCCACAAACACCCAGTGGCTGAAAATACTTCATTTCCAGCATTCAGAGGCAGTCTGCAAACTCTTCACCAACAGAAAAAAGATTCAACTTCATCAGATAATTTATACACCATGAATAATTCAAGCAGTCCTAATAAACAGCTGAAACCAGAAAACCCACAAGGAGCACATTTTACAAGGTTCCTTGTCAGTGGACTGCAATATAAACTTGCTTATATCCAATCTGACAAATGTCACTCTGTTGACTTCAATTTAATTACTCCTAATTTCTACCAGTCTGAAAGCAAAATAATTTGTTTAATTTCCCAAAGGATAAAAATACTCTTCAGTTCAGAAGCATTATTTTTTTTAATGGATTCTTCATCCATGTTATTTTCCAAAGATTTTCTTAAATCTGTTTAAAATCATGCATACTTGCCAAATCGCACACAGTAATAATTCACAGATAATTGATCTCTGAACAACTTTACAAAAAAAAGAAAAAAGTGAAGCAAAAATGCGTCTGAACTTCTAACGCTCTGAAACTGCATTCTAGATTGTAGAAAACATTTTCAAATTGGTTCAGAGTTGAAGAACTGTGTCTGCTCCTTAGTACATATTTTTTCCTTGATGAAACTGCAGAAGGTACATCAGTTCTTGAATTCATAGAACTTAAGCCCAGAGGAATGAACCAATTATCTGGTCTGACCTCTGTCTATCACGAGTTATTAAATTACATTCATTAGCCCCTTTATTGAGCCGTAAGAAGTGGTGACTTACTTCCAGTTGGAATTTCAATGGTATCAGCTTTCAACTATTAGTCCTTGACAAGCCTTTCTTCGCTAGTCCTTTGCTGTCACTGTCCCTTTATGGCCAAGTTTATGTATGACATCAAGTCACCCCTTAAGCTTTCTTTGAGGTGTTCAATGCCTGTCACTGTATTTTCTTATTTCCCTTATTTCCATGGTTCCTTCCAGCACCTTCTTCAGTTGTTGATGTTATTTATAAAACATCAACTTTTGCTGGTGTTTGCTACCCAGTGGTTTACACCCCCAGAGACTACAATCAACTTTTGGCTGCAGCCTCACTGGATGCTTCAACTTTACACCAAATATTTGGAGGGAGAAAAAGTAGCATCAAGCAGAGCTTGTTTCTGCAGCCAGGTGGCTTGCTTCAGGCTAACTGGCCTCATTGCGAGGAAGCAATGCCTCTTCCTTTAGCGAGGGCATCCTATGGGAAACACAGAGTGTATCCGAAGCAGAAGATAAGTTCACTGCTTACTCACTGGAGCCAGTACCGAGTATCCCATACTGCTATGGGATCTGTATGATATGAAACAGATGCTGAAAAGATGTCTGCAGAGTTTAACTTCCTATAGTTTTTAGCAGCACGATTGTTAGCAGGTGCTACTTAAAAGTTCAAAAGTGTCAGCAGCCACCTGCACCGGGGTGCTTCCCCGCAGCAAATTCCCTCATTTGGCCCAGAAAGGCAGCATGTACCCTGCACGAAGGGAAGAAACAAAGCTGATATGACCCACGTTACCCTAGCTGCTGCTCCTGAAGCAAGTCTTTGGGTCGCACACAGCTCCCTGGATCTTGCTGCCTAATGGGAAATGGCTGGGAGAAACACGGCTGGTGAACTGGCACACAAAGCGTCAGAAAAGACGTAAGGCAGGTTTAAAACACACCAAGTGTGATGCAAAGATCTTGAGGTTAGCTCTTCATAAGCTACTTCTGGAATCTCCTGAGGAACTTAGAAGCTTATTACTTATTAGCTTACTCCTTATTAGTGCGGTGCCCCGCTAATGCAGCTCTACTACCTGTGGGACTCACTGTGTGGTGGAGACACACCAGCACATCCACGGTAGCAACTCAGGAAAGGTCCAGCCCTCTCATAGGTTTCATGGGAAACAAGCACACAAGGTAATTAAGTGGCAGGAAAACTTGTCCCTGAATGATGCAAATACCACTCAACCTCCAGGACAGCCTCTGGGACTGCCCTGAGCTCTCTGAAGGTTTCAACCCATTTGAATCTAAGAAAAAGAGGAGCCAGACACTGTTCTGTTCCCAGTGGTCACTAATACACTGAGCCCAACAGTGTATTGTGCCAGCTTCTGAGATGTATTTAAAGTAATCTTTATAGTCTGTAGAATAATCACAGCCTGTGCATGTAGTCTCTTGACACGGGACATGCGCACTACCTCCGGAGCACGAGGCGACGAGGCTGCGTCTGCTCGGGAAGAGACACGTTGGCCATGCTCCAACCACACCGGCACCCATCCCACACCGCACCGCAGCCTCTTGTCCTCAGACTTTCGCAGAGTAAACTCTGCCAGCACAGGTCAGGGCACCCCCAACCCACACACCAATTAATTTTGAGTAACCTCCCCCAGCAAAGCAGCGTACACCGTGCCTTCCCAGCAATCCATCATGTCATTTTGGGCCCTGCTGCTACATGTCTCCTTCAGTTTTGTTTCTGGTAACGCTGCCAGCCCTTGACTGCCCACGCAGACCTCCTCAAGGCCTCTGTTCCTATAAACCAGCAGCCACCGTGAGTCTGTTCTCAGATCGGCAGCCCTTGCCCTCTCTGGAAGGTGCAGTAGCTCCACCTGCTCCCACCTCCTTAAAAACAACCCGGAGAGCTCAGCTCCCCGTCACGCTATGGGAGAAGTGATGGCACCGCTCCACGTCCATCCCCAGGGCAATCCCAGGGGACAGCACAGCTTCTTGAGCAGCGCCTACTCGCACGAGCAGTATCTCCGCTTCCCCTGGGCACTCTCTTTCTCCAACCTAATTGTGCTTTCCCAGGGAAAAAAAAAAAAAATTGCGCTGTAGTGAGGCAAAGTAACAGAATGAATACAAGGTGGGAAGGGAATGGTGGGGGGTGGAGTAAAACTGTGTCTTTAACCTTATTCTTGACACGTATTTGGCTTTGAGTGCTCTGCTATGCAACTTTAATAGAGTTTCCCTGCAGTGGGGTTACACGGATCCGTGCAAGTGCCTGCAGCGTCAGCAGGCTGGGGAGGGCACAGAGCACGCCTGCTTGGAGACTTTTCTACAGAAAGTATCTGGGGCTCTGGCATCCCCACTGAGATGACGGGGCTCCGGTCTTCAAAGGCTCCTCTGAACTCCCTGTATGGAGCCAAGTTTATTTACTTTGAGGCCCATCGATCCCCCCCAGCCAAGAGGGCGCAGAAGGGCTCATGCTGCTACAAGAAGGTCTGTTTGCCGTGACCTTGCATTCCCTGAAACGCTTGGAAAGCTTTCTGAGACAGCTCGGAGCAGTGCACTGGATCAGGTGGCTAATTAGAAAACCGACTGACTTTGCATGCATACCTGATTCATATGGAGATTGACAGCAGGGCTCATGGGGTTTGTGCTATATACAAACATCAGCTGGTTTTCGAATGATCATTAATGTAACTCCCCCAAAGTCTGCAGCACATTGAACCCCCTGCTGTACGAGCACGATCAGTCCATCAGGTTTAAAGTTTCACACAATCCCCGCCTTCCCAAGGAAGCATTTCAAAAATTACTTTAAATACAAATATTTCCTTTTGCACTTTCCTCTCTCTCAAAAATATTGTTAAATGGATCTGTAAAACTTCTAAAATCAGGTTGTCATCTTTGGACATAAGCCATGTTTGGGATATCTCACCCAGAAAGGCAGATGTTTCACAAAGTTCTTGCTATCTAAATCCAGGAAACTGTGTAACGAAAACTATTTTGCAATCTTATCTACAGTTGTTGCCTCCTATATCCTTTATAATAGACATATTTATAATACATGGGAATGTATAATATATTAACCTAGATAGTAGTCAGTCAGACAAAAAAGAACCAGGACAGTATAAATCCACAGCAGATTTTATCTTCTGCCTTTTCCAGAGAATAATAGCTGGTTCACTGGTTCTGCAAGTGATGAATAACACACGAAACACAGACACCTGTGCAAAATGAGTGGCCTGATTCTCTAAGAAGATGTGGGCATCACCTCAGGTTAATTTTTCCCTCTACCTGTTTGCTAAAGGCAGTACTAAGCAGAATATGGGGTATTTGAAACTATTACATTCCAAATTACTGATGTGAACGCATTTGAATCTTACCACGGCTTCTACGCATCTATACATTCCCAAATCCAAGGCCAATTTTCACTGAATGTGCAGCTTGTCCATTCCCCTGCAAAGATGCTTCCCAGATGAATTTGCAGAACCTTTAATACAAGCATCATTTGATGATTCCCCGGTTTCCTCCGGTTTCAGACTCATTACAGCACTTCCATTACGGCCCTGTCTAACAGCAGAGAGCGTTTGCAAACATTAACAGCACCACAACACCCTATCTGAAGATGAGACAAATATAATATGCCGTAAGTCATCCAAACCTGACAAATAAGGCCAACTAACTATAGCAAGACTTATATGTCATCTAAGCTCAAAGTACTTTTCCTGTTAAGGCACGCAGTGCGGTGGTTCAGAAGTGGCAATCAGTGGTAGGATCCTTACCAGCTCAAGCAGGTGGGTGGCTCGGATAAGTCAGTGGGCTTGTCTGAGGAGCCTGCAGTACCAGCACAGAGCACTGCTGCTCCGAGGTGGAGGGGCTGCCATGGGAAGGGAAGAGACAGAGCTGAGATGGTGATGGAAGCATGCCCTGCCTTGGCCAGGGCTCATAGACCCTACAGAGAGAGAAGATGGAGCAGGGAGAACGGGCATTTGATCAATTTTGGCTAATAATGATACTCATAGAATCTGAAATGATCATTATGAGATGAAATTAAGGTCTCCCCACAGCCACCCTGAAACCCAGGATGGACATATGGGCACCTGTGCCCTACTGCACGTGTGCATCCATTCCTGAGAGCTGGGGTGGCAACAGCTTTCTGGAAACTGGGGCTGTGCACGACCAGCTGCTAGCATTCAAGGTGCCCTGAACAACAAAGCAGGAGAGGACATGCCTGGGGAAATCAAGACACATGGAGTACTAGATGAAATCTAGTACTCAGATCTTTTTGCTTCTTTATAAAGTACAGTGAGGGCCTCAAAGAGAAGGCTGACACAATTTTCTTTGAGTTCAGTCCTTGTCTGCCTTATTTAGTTGAAAGACCCTCTTGATGAGTGGGGAACAAGGAGAACTATGACAACATGACAGTGACCTCTGCTTGAGGAAAAGGAAATAATTTTGATCAAATGGGTAAAAACTGTTTTTCCACAATGTTAACATCTATTTTGTATGGACACCATATAAATAGCTGGAAGAAAAGATATGCTTATTAAAGATCAAAACTTTCAAGGCTTTCAATTAAGGGAGTAAAAAACCCCTAGCTATTCATATCTAAGTGCTCTGAGAGCTCCCAAAGAGGGGAGAAAAGAAAGGACATTTTTTTATCCAAAAAATATTGGAAATTAAGCAAAAGGGAAAAAAAAATTAAAGTGATCCTGAATAATCATGCTGAAGCAAAAGCGAGTAAAAGTGTTGACTTTCAGTTCTTCTACCAATCACCCTGCTGCACCAGGCAGCTTTTACAGGGGTGTGATGAGGATGCAGAGCCTCCAGCTCTTCCTGGGGCTGCCCCACACAGGGTAAGGGACACCATGGCCCCTCTCCACGCACATCATCCGGTGCCTCCTACCACTCTCCTCCCATCTTCCCTGCTCTCTTGTGAAGTGGGAGAGGAAACACTTGACCAAGAGATCTGATTTTCACTGATGCTTGAGGTGGCCCCTCAGGTCAAAGCACAGCTCCTGCGGAAGGCCAGTGCCACCACAACACGCTCACCTCGGCCAAACGGCACATCCAGGCCAGCACTAGCTGCTGCTTTCCAGCCAACAGCAGCCAGCACCCTCCTTCCTGGAAAGCAAAAGCATTTTCTTTTCAGCATAGCTGTAAATCAAGAAGTCACCTGGTTTACCCAAGTAAGGCTAGAAGTATTTCCGTGTACGCCCCTTAAATTTTCAGTTTTGCTGCTAGAGTTGCCTCAAAGAGTTGATTTTCTATGCAGAGATCAGAAATGCAAATAGCAGAAGAAATTAAGAAGAAATCTAGAAGATGTTGTAGCAAGTCTTGTCAAAGCCAGACCGCAAACTGCAGCACTGCTTTCATTACAAATGCTTCACTCCAGGAGCTCACAACCTTCAATTATTCAAATGAGTGCTAAGTTGCTAGAAGAGGACTGATGTCCAAAGCACATTTTATCTTCATCACAAATTCCTTTCCAAGAAGCTGCTCTGATGCAGCAGAGGGCAGACCCCAGCGTCGCAAAGGCAGAGATGTGCCTCCATTCCCCCTCTCTGCCTTGCAGGTCTCCTGAGACCCTCAGGGCAGGGGCACTGGACTCTGGGCTTTGCAGAGACCCCTCCTTCAGGACCCCTCGGTACCACCAAGGCACATTAGCAGAACAACCGCCATCAGCCCTTCGATTACTCAGAATGAGACCTTTTAGCCTTCCAAGATGCAAATTACCAACTGTCAAGTGGGCGTAATAACGACACCCAGCTCTACATTAAGAAAAATTACTATAGAAAAGTTAATCAATTCTAATCAATACCACGTGCTGTGTCTGAAACAAGCCGCTGGTGGCCAAATGGCAGCACCAGAGCTGAGGTTCTCCAGCAAATACTGAGGGTACAATGGGAAAACCACTGGCCCCAAAATATCCCTTGCATTTAAAAACAGGCCAGCAGGACTGATGCTGAGGAGCTCTGGCTTTAGGGAGTACCAGCCTGAACCAGGTGGCAAAGAGAAAGGGTTTTGGTTCCCAATACTATGCACACAACCATCTTCATAAAACTGGATCTCGCGTCAGGTTTTCCAACCTGTATTCGCAAGACCACTCACTGACAACCACCCTGTTGGGACAGGTCTGCATGTGCCCTCCTTGTACCATCAGGACCCGCACAGCATGTCCCAGGACAGCATCTCCTGCTCACCGCACTGCCAAAACCATGGGAAAAGAGAAAATATATGGTGCCTAGAGGGGCTTGAACCCTTGAAAAACACTAATGGCCGTTTCATTTCAAGGAGGGGAGAAAAAAGGCTGGGAAGAAAGGTTTATTACTCAGTGGAGGAAATGGGAAGTGATCTTAAAACTGAATGACAGAAATGCATAGACAATAAGATATGTAATTAAAAAATAAACTATCGCTAGTAGAGCAAGTCCAAGAATTACTCAGGGAAGGAACACACAGCAACCAGACACTCATGATACACTCCACGCGGTACAGTGATGGACAATAAACCTGTCTTAATCAATACAACAAATTGGATGTGGCTCCCTGCATCTTTCACGGACCACCAGCTGCCATCTGTATGTTTCCATATTCATCTATCATTATCGCATACTAATTATAATTGTCACAAGCTTCATGAGGCCACCCTTACCATTGGTCCCAGTCTGTCTTCCACATAAAAATCAATGGCAAAACCAGAGTCCCAGTGGACTGAGTCTTTGTGATTTCTAATTCTGGGGACAGAACTGGGGCTTTTTTTATAGATTAAGCAGCAAATTAATATGACCCCAAAAATATTTTGAAAAGAACAGCAATATCTGTAGCATTTGGGAGAATAAAATATTTTTAATAGCACCGAAATAGTGCTTGATGTCGCCTTTTATTTTTGGTATAATAATTACCTTATTTTAAACCCCTCCAAAATTATAAGCAAATCAGATTTTTTCATTTTAAAAATGCAGGGGCATCCTGTTCCAGTTTTAAAACATTTTTGACGGTTCTATAAAATGAAAAATTAATCTAAACAGTTTTGAGTTTGATCCATCAGCATTTTCTGAGAAAAAAGAAAAAACAAAAAACAAAAAACCCAACGCCAAAAAAATCTTGGTCAGCTCTTGTAAAGATGTGCTTTTAAGGATTCCCAGCTGGGCTGGCAGGAGGCATGAAATATTAAATGCTTTAAAAAGGAAATAAGTCTAACTACTTTTCTGTGTATTCATATAAAAAGACTCTCCACTTTTTGCCTTTCTTACCTCAAAAAACCAGAGACATATAGACTGACAAATTGGAATTGCTTAGAAGTGAACACTGAAATTCCGGTTCGCCGCTGTGTAATGCAGTAGGATGCTCTAAAATCACAAATCCTTAACAAGTCAGTATTAGCTGTGAAGTGTTATTAATTCTGAATTCCTGGTGGTTTGCCACTTTAAACTAGGTACTAGATGAGATCAGATGAGGGGTTGTTTTTTGTCACTGTTTGCTCATTCTTATGCATTTATGAAAGCAATTTTCTGTATCTCTAAAAGGTCCCAGGTAAAATACTGTAGAAATGGAATACACAAAACATTACAGTAAACAACAAAGAGACACAGCATTGTGTCTTCTGATAAACAACACTCTTAATTGTGCATCCCAAACATGAATGAATGCAAATCAGTTTTCTTCTGTAAGATATAATTTCATCCACTCCAGTGACCTGAACCACAGAAACGATCATCAATATTTTACCCTGACACCAGACATCCATTACAGGACCCTGTCCCGACACTCTTCTCCCAAGTAAGGAGCTCAGTTCTCCTCAATCAATTAATCTGCGTTTGCTTACGTGCTTCCCCATCTATAACAGCACTGATTTAGTAAATCCCTTTGGAAATTAAATCTCGATATTAAACCCAGAACTTCAACACGTGAGCTGGCAGAATGCATCAGTGACATATGGATATTCCCCAGCTGCAGGAAACCGGAATTTATTCAGCTCAGGTTTATTGCTGTAAGTGCTTCCCTAGTGCACAGGCTGCTTAACTCTGCTGAAGTGTGGCGTGCACAGGACGTCTCAATAATAAAATGTGCTCTTACAAACCAGAGTGTTTCAGTTCCTGGCTCCAGCCGGGAGCTACACACCTCACACAGCTCAGTGGGGCTGGTCTGCTGTCTTCTGAAAGGAATACTTGCAGCTGACTGGAACAAAAAGCTCAAGACACGCTTATTCAAAAACAACCTTTTCACCCTGTAGTTTGAGTATGGAAAATATTGAACTAATTAGAAGTGGCCTAACACAGATATCAAACTATTTTTGTTGCCCCTGTACCAGGGCAAAGGTAGGTATAGCCCAAAATAAGGACTCAGCACTCCATTGACCCAAAGAAGGAGGGGCCTCAGCAAATCCCGCTCATTTGCTGTAACAAGCAGCTCACAAACTTTGAACACAAAGGGGACAGGCAAGACCAATTTTGCCAAAAACATCCCCAAGGAGCAGCAACAAATTGCTGCATTTAATGCTAGTGTTTTTTCTTAAAGGACTTGGCTCCAGGAGGCATGAGATTAAATAAGAATTAAAGCTTTCACCTAAAAGAAGTAAGTTTCTAGCCTCTGTGGTTGCAGAGAAAAACTCCACAGAGCTGTGAAACCCTCTTGTTTCAGCATGTCACCACCCTATCAAGAAAAAGTTGCTAATATCATAACTTAGCTTAAAAATGAGATTTTACTAATTTTTAATATCACACTTTGGGACAGGGTGTTTTTTTTAACCACTCTCTCTTTGGGCATCTATGAGTCATATTTTTTATTTCTTCGCCATGAGGACTAAACTCTTGGTTTCTGTCATCAGTGAAAGTTGGGACCTCGGTACCTACGTCTGGCTGCAGGAAGGACCACACCAAACCCTACAAAACTTACAGAAAATGCCAAGATCTGCTCAAATTACCATTGCTCAGGTGGAAGAAAGTGGAGGTTCATAGCCATTCACTGGCACAAGTGAGCTCTCAGCTGGCTTTCCTCATTTATTTACTTTAAGAAAGAGGATTAAGTCAAAATTTGTGAAGGTCAAGAAATTGTGGACTGTTTCTTTAGGTTCATCCAACATGTACACCCATCCAAAATCTGAAAGCAAACACTAAAATCCCACTACACGTAGAGCCAGGTTTCCCTTTAGCTGGAATTTATATCATCCTGTTCAAATACACACAACAGCACCTCAATTTGACAGTACACAGTTACAATCCCCAGCTTCACACAAAAATAACTCATCAGTAATGCTTCAGAAAGTCAGATACATTGAGGCACTCCAATTCTTTTTAATAAAAACTTTGTTTCATTTTGTCAAAAAAAGTAATTTTTATACAAGTTTTCCACACTGGTAAAAGAATCTGAAATATTGCAAGACATTATAACAAGCTCCCTGTAATTTTGTGGAGAAAGAAGAGACATTTTTAGAGCAGTTCACTTTGTTTAGAAACCCATGGTAAGACCTGGAGGAGCATGTACAGGCATCCAATTGCTGTCGAAATGGAATTAGCACCAGTATTCAAAGATGACAGTGACCCAATAAGTCTTGACCAGTGCGGGGCTGGGCAACAGCACCCCATGCATCACTTGGGCTTCTGCTAAACGTTACTCGAGTGCTCACAATCTTGTCCTCTTGAGCGCTGAGAGACTGGGCTGTCCATGTGTACACCTACCTCCCACATAAGGCTAGTGGGGATACATAAACCTAGAAGCCCTGTAAGTCCTTTAGGGCCTCATTTAAGTCCTAAGGGCTTGATTTACTATGTTCCTTCAGACTGTAACATCCCTAACTGTGCTCAAGGCGCAGCTTTAGGATTTGCTATGGTTTTAGGGATCTCTGCTGTGAGCAATCCCAGCCCTAGACTCGAGCCCTGAGGTTAAACTTGTTTTCCAAAGTAAGAATCTCTTAAACTTAATTACAGCAGCTCTGAAAACCTTAGACCCTCTATGGAAAGGCATCTACGCCCTAATGTTTTCATGGGATCTGCTCTGCGGCACACAGAGGAAAGGAGCCCTGCAGCCCTCCTCTGATCAAAGGATCGTCACAGGGCTCATCCATCCCAGCCAGGTTGCTGCTGAAGATCTCCTCCTTGCTTCCCTGAGGTGTGAGAGATGTTGACAGCTCCCCAGAAAGTCAAACCTACACCCCATGCCTAATGGGCACCAAGGCCACCAGAAGTCTCTGCTGGCCCAGGACCCATTCCTGCTCCAGCAGGGGAAAGAACTAAATGGGAGCACCCAGCTGAATGCCCTGAGAAGCAAGCTCTGTGCCCAGTTTCTGCCAGAGCTGCTCCCATTTGCTGAACATCCCCATCTGAAACAGGAACTTCCTACAGCAGAAAGCCCTGGAGCAGCCCAGATAGATCCGAGCTCTGCAGCAGCATCTTCTGTCTATGGTGTTTAAAGGGTATAGTCAACATAACATTCAACTTTTCCTTTTGCTTTATCATAAGGCAGGTTTTGCTCTGTTAATATATTTCTGCCACCTCTCTTCAGCACAAACAGACCACAGAAAATCATAATTGGATATTTCTAATTCCCCAACTTACATCTCTTTATTAATGCTCTACTCCCTGTCTCAAATAGACTAAGAAGCACTGCTGCTGAAAATCCTCCTGGCAAACAATACAGCATCAAAGAGAAGAAAATAATTCAGTGTGACTTGTTCAAAAATGAATGGTGAGGCTAAACAACAGCTTAGGAAATTATGCAAAGAGTAAGTATACATTCAAAACAAACCCCTATAAGCAATGCCCAGAATACTCCATATAACGGGCTTTAAGTGGAATATAATAAGTGTTGTGCTATCCAATTGCCATGATACAAGCTCACCAAAAAAAAGTGAAAAAGGAAAACCTTACCATTCTTTTCAACCCAACACAGTCATAGAACATAAATCTTAAGGCGGCAATTAGTTTAAACTATATACCAAAACAAAAGAAAAATTAACCCCAAACTTTAAATACATCATAGAAGGTCTGAGATGGTTTTTTTTGCTGTAGGTCTATAGCCAATTGCCATCTAATATTATAAGGATCAAATTCCTCATCAATAAAGAACACACACAAGAACCAAACCCAGCCCACCCTTTGTTCACACCACACAAACACGCAGCACTCCTCTCTGGGACATGATGCTTACCAGCCTCCAAGCAGGACTACACGGTTCCTTCAACAGCCTCCACATAAAAAAAAAAAAAAAATTACTTTCTTTTTCCAGCTGTGTGGGCTAGGAGAGAAAACTGAGCGGTGTTTTCTTCAAGCAGCAGTAGTAGCGAAAGGCTGCTCGGTGGAGCCAGCAGTAACCACCTCCAATCCCGCTCAGCTCCGCTGTTTAACAGAACCCTAACGCCGAGCGCACATGTGTCCTGGGAAGGCAGAAAACATTTCCCTGCTAATTAGCATCAGAGCCTCCTACCTGGGGAGGCACTAAACTGCACTGGTCATGAAAAATTAAAACCATCACCAATTGAAACAGAAGCATTTGCTCTCAGCGTCAGGCTTTGGCACCACAACAGGAGATGAGAGACTTAATATCAAATAGTGATCGCAAGAAACGATGAAGGCAAACCAGCCACAAAGCCCAGCTTAGCATGCAGAGTATTACGCTGGTGACAAGTCAAGGATTTTGTGCTCAGATCTGTTTGTTAGAAGCAGTTTTGTGCATTCAGCAAAGAAATCAGAAGGGAATAGCAATTAGAGAGAGCTGCCACAGCTGAGCTTTTCAGACCATCATGCCAGTGCACCCCCTTTCCCAGAAGGATGCTCCTATTGGGAAAACCTGATAGCTGCTTGATATTATGGTTCTTCCCACAGCGGTTCAATCAGTAGGACGCTTCTGAGCAAAACTGTAATGATTCGATAGAGAAATGTTCCGCCCGTAGAGGGACAAGACGTTACCTCACCAGAGCCAGCAGTTTCAGTGGATTTATTGCATATTATCCCACAGCAGTTATTTTTCCTCCCAGCTTTAATTTTGTAGCACATAGTGGTTCCTTGATACCAGAATAATTTGCATAACCAAGCACAGACTCATTTTGAAGCACACGTACAATAGCATCCAAATGCCATGCTGTAAAGCTCAACGGGGCTGGGAATGGCACATAAGGTTTCGGTTTTGCTATTAAATCTTAATACTTCCTGAGGGCTGTGTAGTCTTAATTTTATCCCATGTTTTTCCCACAGCACTGCACATAGTGTCACTTCAGTACAAATCAGATGAAAAACCTGCACAGATTTATCTGCTCTGTTCCTCTATTAAAGTTTCTGAATCCTGTTTTTTCTGGAAACCTAGGAGGAGAAGATAAGGCGCAATGCAGAGAAGCAAAAGATTAAAACACATTGCTTTGGTTTTGTATTGTTACAAAAAGTGAAACACTGGGGAAGAAGATGGAGTGAAATGCTTGCTATTCTCCCAAAGACAGAGAATAATGGCTTTTGGTAACTAATCCACAAATTTCAGTTTGCTTCCTCACAGCCCCTCAAAATGCACTGCCTTTTTTCATTTTCCTTTGTAATTATTTAATTTCCCTGCGGAAATATAATAGGACACCACTGCATGCTTTATCTGTGTAGATGTCATTTAAAAAAAAAAAAATCATTGTAAGACAACATGCTGTCCCATATTTATCATAGACTCATAGACTGGTTTGGGTTGGAAGGGACCTTAAAGATCATCTGGTTCCAACCCCCCTGCCATGGGCAGGGACACCTCCCACTAGACCAGGCTGCTCAGAGCCCCATCCAGCCTGGCCTTGTAACACTTCCAGGGATATGGCATCCACAACTTCTCTGGACAGCCTGTTCCAGGGTCTCACCACCCCCACAGGAAAGAATTTCTTTCTAATGTCTCATGTAAATCCACCCTCTTTCATTTTAAAACCATTACCCCTTTTCCTATGGCTACAC
>VXBO01003115.1:111309-132933 GCA_013400135.1 Rhinoptilus africanus | reverse complement strand
CCAAGATGCCGTTGGCTTTCTGGGCTGGGAGCGCACATTTATCCCATGTTATAGTGGAAAGCAGGTTAACAATGCTGTTTTGCTATGTCAGCCTGTAACTCCACACCAGCTTCTGCAGTTAAAAGTACCAAACAAGCAGTCAATGAGGGTATTGCAGCACTCATTTAAAAACACTACACATGCATAATTGGGGATACAGCTTCTGGATTACTTTAGCTTTTATGTAGCTCTTTTTTTATGTTTGCAGTCCATCTACGGTCTGCATGCTTTCCTGTATATACAACTCCTGTGATGGTCTTCAATGTATATACAGCTTCTGTATAATCGTCTTGTACATACAGCTTCAGCTTCTGTGACAGTCTCACAATTTTCCTTGTGCTTTTTTTTCTTTTTAATTATTCAGTGTTGGAATTAATAAACAGCTTAGAAAATGAAAATGTCACGGCTTAGTGCAGAATGCATCAATTAATGAAGTAGGATGCAGGACAATTTAAAGGTACATTTCCCAGTGGCAGGAGAGCTGATCCTCTTCCAGCTGGAAACCAAAGCAAAAATATCCCATTGACTGCAATGAGAGCCAGCAGGCTTAAAAGATTCTCATGATTTTACAAATGAAGACAACCTATTTTTCATAAACAGTGACAGAACTTGGAGCTTAAGCATCATTTAAGAGCTATAAAGTGCACAATATGTTCAAAGGGATTAAATTTACTTTAAAAAAGCAATTGGCAGATCTCGCAAAAAAATGTTATGAGTTTGATCCAAATATGCACGTGATCAAAACTATAAAAACTTGCTAATCTCTCCCCTGCATTCAACCTGTCCTATAGTGAAATATCTTTGGGAACAGGACAGAGGAATTAATTTATAGATTTTTTAACTCTTTGAAGTACTTGGTCTGGGCATAATCAGAGAGGTGGATGGGTGCTCTGGACATCTAAGGGTAGTTTGGGCTTTGCTTTATCAACTCGATTTGAGGAAATCACTAACATCTGATTGATGCAAGATACTCATAACAACTGGCCTCCTCAATAATTTCTCCCCGCATGCAAGAATGCAGTAATAATGCTTACAGAAGCGTCCACAGGGCTCTGAAAAAACTATCACAATCCAACAAATCCTGATTTGCCCTTCCCAGAGCACAGAGAAACAAAAGAAGTTTAAAATTGTCACCACAGTTCATCTCAGCCTCTCCAGTCTGGATGCGAAGGTGGGCCTCTTCCCTTCTCGTAGTCCTCAAATCTCCTTTCTCTGTAGCTGATCTCAGCCACCCAGCAGAGAAAAGGGATGGGGGGAGATTTCCAGGAGAGGTGTCCTGGTCCCATCTCAGGGACATGGACCTGCCATAGGAGGCAAAGCCCACTGCAAGTCCAAACCTACATTTGCTTCCTGGGGACATCTCAAGCAACACACGCTAACTACGCATGTTAGAAAAACACCATTTCTGAGCTATCAATGGGAAATTATGGATCATATTAACATGAAGAACCTCAGCTCACCAAAGAGGTATTGCTCAGCAACTGTATTCCTCTCTGGATGAATTCCTGTGCACTATGTCCAATGTACTCCTACTACTAGAAATTAAAGTTTCCTTCTATAAATAGGCCAGGTATTTTAGGCCAAAATGGAAAGAAGTATTTTCTCATCTTGACTACTTACTATGTTTAACTCCTTGAGACACACATCTTCTACTCTTTTTTTTTTTCCCCAAATATGCTCTCATTTTCAGGTAGACAGTCAAGTGCTGTAGGCTTTATACAAACACAGTGAGAAAGGGACACCACCTCAAAGAGTTTACTGTAGGATGAGATAAAACAAAGTGTAAGGAAAATCCAAGTTGTGGATCCAACTTCACAAGTTGTGTGAAGAAAGACAGCAGTGAGATGCTTTGTCCCAGGTCACCAGACAAATAATAGAATGAAGGAAGTGCTGATGGCCTCCTGATGCTCAGTTTAGTGGTCTGGTTACTAGAAACTCTTCCTTTCTTTTAAGCACTTCATCCTTCTGCTATTAAAAAAAAAAAAAAAAAACCCAAAAAATCTTACACTGTTGAAGAGAGAGTAGGCTGTATGTTCACTTTAAGAAATCTGTAGCTTCAAACACAATGATGCGCTAAAATGTAATTCCCCAGGGCAACCACGCAAAGCTATGCTCTTTGCGGCTGGAAAAGAAGGGGGAGAATTCACACACACGCACGCATTAGGTATGCGTAAATGCATTTTCTGAGACAACAAAACCTATGTCATGTTCTAACCGAGAAAACACAGATTTGAAGTTAAAGTGGAAATTATTACAATATAACCTGATTCTGATCCTAATCAGGGACAGATAAATTGAATACGGAAGTGTTAATCCTTGAAGGCATATAGATATTTGATTAGGCAAAGTGTATTGATCAGTAAAAATTAATTCTGACATCAAAACCTGCATTGACTGCTGTCCCTCTGCTTACCCAGTTTAACTAACATGAGCTAAGAGACTCGCATCTTAAAACATGTCGGGAATAAGTTACATTTGGTGCACTATTTTGAAGAAAATTCAGAACTTGTGAATGGCCACCAAACTCTCCAAGAGTCCCAGGCCACATGGCAAATTTGGCTGCTTCTTCCCTAGGGCACATCAGTATTAGAGTCCGCTTTAGCCATCTAAAGGTTAAACACTGTTTCATACAGTGATTTCAATTTTATACTGGTGTCCTGGTTTGAGCAACACAGGATTAATTTCTCTTTCAGTAATTTTACTTTTCAGTAAGGTCTCTTCTAATGCTTGGGAAAACTGTATTTTCAGAAGACTCTAGTGTCTGAATTTGTGAAAATACTAACTTTATAGCCAGCTATGGTATGCAAGTTTCGAGATCTCAATGTTTTCGAGCTCACCAGGTGCAGGGACGAGGAGGAGTGAGACCCAGGCACTTGACCCAAGCTGGGCAACGAGGTAATTTTTTCATACTACGAATGACAATACAAATTAGGAAGTTTGCTGAGGAGTTCTCTCTCTCCCTTGATGTCTGCGATCCTGAGAACAACTTGCCCCAGTGCCGGACACCCAAGCCCTTCCCTTCTTCTCACAGCGCTTGCAGTGTCCCACATTTACTGTTCACTGCCAGGAGCGCACAGCTTCCTGCTGAGAGAATGGGCTGAGGATAATCCTTATGTATTTTATATTGGCATCAGGATCAATATTGGTTCTTTAGTATTATTAATGTTAATTATTTAATCTTATTCTACTAAATCAGTTCATATTAAAACCCTTGGACTTCCTTGTTTTTTTCCACAATTCCCCTTTCCTAGGTGGGGAGGGATCATTGGGTGATAGAATAATTGTCTACATGACAACAAATTTTTGTGGGTTCCTCAAACCATAAGAAGCGGTTTCAGGTCTATGATCAGTAGAGAACTGCAGACGTGGAGGGAGAGCAACTCGATCCACTGCCCCAGATACCTAATGCAGGACAGGCTAGGACCTGTTTTTCAGAGGTGTACATCTCTCTCCAGCTTCAGCCCCCGCATACCATGGTTGCCTTGCCTGCTCTGCTTATATTAACTCCATTTTTATCTCCATTGACTACCATCAGGGGCTAAGACTGAAGAGAAGGGTGGGTGTAAGATGCAGAACAGGGTGAGCCACTGCAGACAGAGGTCTGTGTGGCAGCTCCCTGTGGTGATGGACCAGCCACTGCCCCTCTCTGAACCCTCGGTGCTATCAGGGCTCTCAGGACACTCATGCCAGGATGGAAGCAAGGTCTGCCTGCTCCCTTTGCAGATGTCTTGAATGAATAGTGCCGTTCGCCAGTGCCTGGCTCAGCCTGGCACAGTCAAGGATTTAATCCTTTTCCAAGATCTTGATTCTTTTCCTCTTCTCTTTCCTAGAACTACTGTTTACATATTTTCAGATCATTTTCCACAGATCTGTCTGTTTACATTTGTCTCATTTGAGCCTTACAGATAGGGAATCTAGTATTTCTAGTTCCCCAGCTATAAACTTCTCTCTGTCCTCAGCAGAGCTTGCAACACCTCCCAGTCCAGCACTACCTTCAAATTAAATTGATTTTTGTGTTCACAGATCATTAGTTACAACCAAACTTAATGCGAATTCCTGTGGGAACCCAATGGACACTACGTCTCAATTTGAAGTACGACCATCTATCATTACCATTCATGCCACGTTCAGTATGTCTGACATCACTGCGGCCCAAGAAAATTTATTTGGTGTGGTTGGCAAGACTAGGAGACTATGAGATATTTCAACAGAAGGACAAAATTAATAATACTGTACATGTGCAAATGTCACCTTTAAAAATCACTTTTATATTCTGTGATTTTCCTTTATTGAACCACACACATAATTTCTCATGAGTCCGTTACCTTCAAGGTAATTTATAATTTTTCTCTTAAGAGAGTTTAACAATTACTTTACTACGGTCAGGATTTAATAATTGACGGCATATGTGACAATAATTCTTTTAGATCATGGCAATATTTCCCTTCTCAAATTTATGGTATTTCCAAAATTCCCATGACCACTAAACAAGTTTGCAATGATTTAGTAAAGGTGTAAATAATTCCCTACTTCAGAGTACCTGTCCCTCATACTTGCAGGTATATGTACCTGTATATATATCATATACACTCAGGTATATGCATCTCCAGCTGCCGCTTACTCTCTCATCAGTGTAGCTGTTTATTCAGCATTTCATTTGTCAGTTATCTGTGCACACCAGGTGATACCTTGTTGGGTTTTTTTTCCCAGCGTAAAATCCATATATGAACAAGGAGGAATGGGAGAGAGAAATCTGCTACAACAAAAGGGCCGAAAGGCAATGAATTTTGAAGTCTTACTGCACTCATTTCCAGGCTACTCAGGATAAATGTGAATGACCTACATACTGTGTACAGGCATGAACTTATCAATTGGGTTAGAAAGGTTACAGCTACAGTGGCCCAGCTCCAAAGCAGTTCATGAAGAGACCTCGCAATCAAAACCTCAGCCTTGCATTTCCATGGCAAAACAGGGCAATTTCTCTTTATAATCCACAACTGAGTTCACAATTCTCATCTCTGTTGGTATTCACTTCAGTGCTGGAGCCAACACTTGCTATTCAAGAAAGGAAGGATCTTCACAGATACAAAATGCAAATGCCAAGCTTCACAATACTTTTTTTTTAGACCAGCACTTACATTTTAATTTGTCTGCTTGGTTAATGAATGGTTTAACTCCACTATGATAGGAACCCTGAAATCAGTTTATAAAGCTTTCTTCTGTCCGTAAGATTAAACTCATGTTTCTCCTAATGGCCTTTGGTGTTGCATCAAAATAAAACAGATCTGATGTTGCTACTACACTTACCATAAGCATGCAAAACATCGTGCAAAGACTAAACATGCAGCAACATAAATCAGGGTGCATAGATTCACAGCATGCTGCTCACTGGCTCTGCAGATGTAACCCCATGAGCAAAATTTGGCCTGTTGATTTGGAATAGGATTCAAACAGATGGCCACACTTTTCAAATGGCTGAAACATGGTTTAATGTTAAAGCATAATGTCAATTAGATCTGCACCATCATGACTCTCTAATTCATTTTGTCTAGGATGTGCAGTCATGAAAAATACTGCTCCAGTGTCAACTCCCTTTTATTTCAAACCTGCTTTTGTTGTTACCTCTGCTCCTGGAGCCAGCAAGACTCTATAGAAATGGCAGGTGTACGGCTCCTCAAGAAGACACTTGGAGAATGCAAATACTGAGGAAAATACGTATCCAGCACATAGGGCTATCATGGGTTTTGGCATTGCTCAAAAATCCAGAAGAACAATTCAGGAGTGTAAGTGACTCCTTCCCCCTCAAATGTTAAAGATGCATCTCCAGCTCTTCTCCTGGTGCCTAACACTGGCTTCTGGGGCATGCGACTGCAAGAGGCCAGAAGCTTAAGAATGAGCAAAAATTAGCATCTAGTTTTAAATAAGGCTTTTTAGCCCTTTAATGGATTTAGCCCTAGCTTTCCTAATGCTCTCTTGTCAAAAGTGGCTTTTGAAGATGAGACTCAGCTACTTTGAAAATCTTAGACATAACTAAGGTGAGGGAGACTGCTCCAAGGGAGACAACAGCTTTACAGAAACCAATGGAGCACTGGGAGGAATGCACTTTATGGACACAGCCCTGTTTTCAGTTACCAGGGTGCACATCCTTTTGAGGAGAAAAAGTAATTTCATTTGCAAGAGCTGTCCCAAACAGCCAGCACTGACCCTCCTACAGGATGTCTCCATCTGGCACACAGCCATCTCCTGCATCACCAATGAAGATGGCTGTGCTTCGATGGGCAGCTGGACTAGGTGACCTCCTGCACTCCCTCCCACAATCTATATAGCCAATACTACGCCATAATCCTAAAAGGAGCTGGGGATAAGCTTGTGCCTTCACCTGTTGTGTCAAATACCACCATCTCATCCATTACGTGGGGAAGAAAGGGAAGTAGAGCCAAGCCTCCTTCAGTGTGTGTATACACACACACACACACATATATATATATATATATATATATATATATGTTCAACACCTACACCCACACCCTGCCACCCCATTGATCAGAGAGGATGGGGGAAGGGAACACTGATCTCTGTATCACATCCCAGGATGCAGAAACCTGGGTAGCACACTGTTGCCAGATAATGATGAAGACCTTTTTAATGTATTAAAAATTCAGCCAAAAAGGTGATAAAGGAGATTTTTAGGGGAAAGGAAAAGATCAAAATAATAATAGTTTCAAAGCACTGTACTTATTTTAGACGTTCTTACAGCATGTTTCCATAGGAACTGGAAGGCAAAGGAGCACACTGCAGCAGTGCTCACAAATGTTGTGTGGTTTAGTGGCTTGTAGAGGATTGGTTAAGGCCACCATGACCACTCTGACAGTGCCAGGCACCTGCTGCCTTTGCTGCACAACAGGATCTTAGCTACAATGCTTTGCAAAATCTAGGAAAAGAGCCATTTTGCCCTTGTTTTTTCACTCTCATCCTGCTGCCATGGCTGACTTCACATCCTCATTGGTGCTAAGCACTGCCCAGGCAGACCCACTGGTGGGGCATGAAGGCACTGGTGTGTAGACCAAGGATTTCGCAAACCACCTGAGAATGAGGAAAGCGCAAACAAAGCGGGGCTGTTTGAGTGCTGGGGAGGTGCCGTGTCCTAGGGAGTAACACACGGGCCTGGATTTTGCATCCAGCTTGGGCACTCACCTGCGGAGTGACCTTGTGCAAGTCACACCAGGTGAGATCTGCTCCATCTGTCAGCTGCCCAAAATGCACCTAGTCCAGCTCAGCAGGTAAGCACTTCCCTGGCCAACAGAGACAGCATGGACCCTGCCAAAGACACCTGCCCCACCGACAGGTCTCCTGTCCCCAAAGCACCCACACAGCCACTCCTGTCTACACCTACCTGGTCACATCCATACATTAAGTGCTTTGTCCACATATCAAGGCAACTAATTATTTTCTCCATTCAAAATTGTCTGATATAACGGGAGGTCTGTGTTGCAGCTCACCAGAGCAGCATTTAACTGCATGAAGGATGTATTGCATGTCTGGGAGCAAGGCATGGGCACACGGGTGCTTTTGGTAACCCTCCTGGCTGGGACAGCACTGGAGGACCATATACAACATGGGGAGCTAGACCTGGTGTGGTGCCAGCCTTAACTCCTCCGGTGTCAGCCCCCTTGGTAAATTGTCCTCAAAACTAGCATGGCTTTTGTCTCAGAGAGAAATAATCAGTTGTCTCCAAAAGACAAGTGTTTGAAGCAAAGAAACCCAGCCTATCTGGTCCAGGGGACCAGGACCTGGGACTAGGCAGGAGAATTAAGCTATTTAACTACGTAGGCATCACATACTCAAGGGGAACAAAGCTCCTCCAGAATATGATGAACTGTGCACCTCTCTCTTTGATATGGTGGGAGCCTGAATGACCAGTTCAACTTTTAGATGGTAAAAACGAGACAAAATGACTCCCACCTCCTGTGCTGTCATTCCCGAATGTGTGCAATGGTGCAGTAGCAGTGATCCCATTTGTAAAGGTCTTTGTCATAAATTCCTGACAAGGGCTGCATAAGAACTAGTTACCTGTACTTATGGATTAAGGGAAAAATAGAACTTTGTTTTTTACAAATTTAAAAACCCCTTAATATACATATTGAAACCTGACCGACTCACCCCAAGTAAAGGTGGATAATTTCCAACAATCACAGTAAAACAGACTCTTCCTTGGACCTGCCAGCTTTAACTTCATAGTCCAGTAGGAAACTAAGCCAAAAAGCTGAGGACTCTGCTTCTGGCCAGAAGCACCATCCAGGCTATAGCTGGCAGGGCAAAGCAATCTCAGACCAAATGCTCCATCTGGGAAGGAGCCAACTACAAATACTTTTATACTGTTGTGCTAAAAGCTATTAATATTTTAAAGTTAAATTTTGTAAATCAATAGTTGCCTGCAGTATAGAGGTATTTTACAAACACTGAAGGAAACAATATATTAATTTATATATTTAGATACTCCACATACTGCAATGTTTCTTGCTCATCAAAACAACTTCCACTGTAAGTATTGCCATAAGAATCTGTATGCATAGTACAGATTTGACAAACAGAAATATCGACATATGATGTCTGAAGCCAAGTCTTATTTCAAACACTACAATGACAGTTTCAGTCAGTGTAAGTATAGAAAAAAATATCTGGAGAGCCCTGACAGCCTCACATTGAAACAGAGTTTGGTTATTAAAAAAAAACCCCTGTCTTTAGAACCTGATTATTTAAAAGAATAAAATTCTGATTATTCAATCTCTTTTCCCACTTCTCCAATAAAGCAACTGTGGGCAAGGCGCTGTGAAACTGTATCCCATTACACCTACCCCTTGTATTTCAAGGATCAGAAGCAGTCTGTTAGAGATGCACATTTTATCTATGCTTCAGTGCCTCTGGAGTCATACACTGAAGTGGCAAAAGACATGCTTTCGTTCCAGTTTTCCAATCTGAGTGAAATTTACTGCCTCAAACCAGTGCTGTAAGAGACTCAGAAGCAGGACACAAGTTTTGCACGACTCCAGATGCAACCACTGAGGTTCCCCAGTCACAAATCAGGGTGAGCTGCACTAAACACAGAGCAGAGTCTACAGCCCAAACTAAACAAAACAACGCATATAGCATACAGACAGCATATAGTATATAGACGTGAGGATTTTTTATAATGTTATTTTTTAACACTGAATAACTCAGTCTGTAGTAAAGCAGAGTCCTGCATCAGACAAGCTGGCTGCTGTGAACTCACCCAAGCACTCAGCTTTCTGTTCTGGGTCCCCTTGCAAGCAAGCCAGATCCAGGTCTTCTCTCTCGCATCCAAACTTTGGCTGTCATTACCTGAGACCACATCTCCCTCCGGGAAACCATCGCTTTCAAAGCGAGCACCAATGCACGATCCCAGCAAGGGCCAGGCTGCAGGGCTTCCCTAGGGCTTAAGAACGAGCAGGGATCTGCTGACCTGGCCACCCATTCCTGAAAGCATTCCTCCAGCTTAGCCTTCCCACCGTAAATTCTTGATGCAGGGAAACAATTAAAAAAAAGCAATCCAGTCATTTATCCTCCAGGCCGGAGAGAAAGAAGGAGGCTGCCACAGCAGTGCCTGTTCTGAATGCTTGGCAGGTACACAGGCACAAGGGGGATGATGCTAGAGATAAGCGCAGACAGAAATAGCTAGAAGGATGAGCTGGCTGGGGGTGATGGTGGCGGTGAAAGGTAGCAACCTCCCTTCTCCCGTGAATTCACCAAAAACCAGCAGCTGACCCACAGGCTCACCAAGCGTGCAGGCAGGAGAAGGTTCCTCCGAGCTCTGAACCTCACGCTGGAAATATCCTTCTCGCACAGATCTCCGTCTCTGGTAGGTGCTTTGAGGATTGCATCTTCTCAGCCTACTTCTGACTCAGAGCACAAAACCTGCTCGCTGCCTGCCGTGGGTTTTGGTACTGTTCCCAGAATCCTGCCAGGAAGCCGCTCGCTCGCAGATCCGCTGCACCAGCCAGGAAATCCAGCAATTATGGCTCAGAAAATACTGCCGAAGCACCAAGCTGAAGTATCTGGGCAGCCACCTCGCCTCTCCCCCGCGAGCAGCCTCACGCAGCTCTCCCTACTGCTCCTGCCAGCCCCCAAGGAGACAAGCACAAAGCTGTCACCTGTCACTTACGCAACTTCGCTGCAAAAATTCAAAATAGCTAAGTGAGAAGGCTTTGCCAAGCTGCCACCAGATAATAATCCTTTGTTTCCCCCTCCCCCTCTGTACGGCAACAAAGTCTAATTTTCTTCTCAAATTGGAAAATGGTCTCACCTGACTGTACCTGCACTGGGAAACAAGGAGGATTAAAAATCCTGCATTTAAGGCTGCTCGAGCGGGAACGATTAGCCAGTGCCTCCGCTACCCTGTGCAGTATCAGCCCCCAGGAACCTTGGTATGTGGCTGTTGGTGCAATGGGACAACCCTGAGAAACCCCACGGCTGGGACAGAGCTGAGATGGGCAAGAACCTTCTGAGCTAAACTACAGGTGGCAATCTGGGAAGGGAAGCAATCCTACACAAATGTGAGGGGGGAGAAAAAAGCATGGGAGGGAGGGGGGAAAGAGATGGAGGGAAGTGAAGATGGGGAGAGGCATGGGCATCACTGCTGTGATTTCACTGGGGGGGAAGCAAGGCTGGTGAGGGGATGACAAGGTGTGCCCTGGAGAGGAGACAGAGCACAGCAGATCAGGGCTGGGGCACAGGCAAGTGAAGTTAAGCAATAAAACAGAAGCTATGAGAAGGGCTGGCAGCCAGGGACGTGGGAACACAACAGAAGGAGGGAACAGACATGGGAAGAAAGAGCCGTCAGGAGAAAAGGAAGGAGAAGAACCATCTGAGAAACAAATGAGAAAACTGAGTGCTTGGGAAAACACTGAAAAAAAAATGAGGATAAGTAAAAATCACAAGCCAACCCCATTTTAAATCATTTTATTAATCTCATTAGACTGAAAATGTCACGTTCTCATATACATCTCAGTTCCTTTGCTGTTTGCTCCCTTGTAACTGCTGCAGAGCTGCTCCTGTGGTACGTTACTTCACCTTTTGAGCCATGCTTACATGCCCAGCATGAGGTAAGGGATATTCCTGAGGGCAAGGTGACAAAAGGCCACAAGCAGAGTGTTGGCAGCAGCGCGGAGAAGAGCCATGCCACCGCACCTCTCTTCACCCGCCACATCACCCCGACATTCACCTGGGGGAAGAGGCACCTACAGACTTAGGGTCAATTATCTGTATTATAGGAGAGCTGCTGATTTGACCACCAGCTCAGGCTGCTTGAGAAAACCTCATAGGCTACATCCATCCCAGTAAATTAAACGTGCCCAGGTATCTTCCCAGGGATGAGGCCACCTTCCAAGATAGGACTGAAATGGGTGACTGCATACACACCACCGAATGGGGACACCTCCCGACTCTCTAACTCCCAAAACAGACCCTGAAAGCCACCAGGAGAAAGCTGGCTGGCATGAGCCAAATTTGGGCTAGGGACTGCTCCAGCAGTATCCCCATGCAGCCTCTCTCTAGGTGCTCTTTGTCTAACAGAGACAAACCTGGAGCTTACTGTAATACTGTGGTTGTTCAAACAAAACCTACATTTTTTTCATCCCCCTTCATTTATCTTGGCTACTCTGGAAGATCAGTAAAAATGGCCAGAAAACTCAAGAACCTAAAATAAATGAGATAGAGCTGAAAAAGAAAGACTTTAGGTCCAGAAAAATAAAAAGTACTGAGTGATGGCAGAGACATAAAGGGAAACTTAAATTTGACGCAAAAAACTGCAACAGCAATGGCTAGCTTTAAACAATTTCTGCCCAAAACCAGTCTTCGGGCACATTTATTTGCTGCTTTCCAGGAATTAAAAAATTATTTTTATAAAAATTACTGCTCATTTTTCTGATTATGTTGTCTTGTTAGACAAGAACAAATGTTGCATGACATTACTTGGGTAGTAGTACTAGAACAACTCACTGTAGTTTAAATAAAGCTTTTCAAACTCATTAAACAGAGAGTATATGCAGACCATTAAAATAAAAACTGCGTTTGAGATATTTACAGGGTGTAAACTGTCCCTTTTTAAAATATTTGTATCAGCTAGGGTTGCCTCCTTTTAAATCAACAGAGAAGTTTTTAAAGCAGATAAACGTGAGACCAGAAGCCAGGTGAGGAATTTTCTGGCAGTTCATTGAAAATAATTATTTTGCATAAAGCAGCTGATGATTTCAGATCTGTATTTGTGCATGTTTTGCACTGCTTTCACAATAAGATGAGCAGTTACCACGTTTTCTTTGTTAAAGGGGAAAACACAGTTCTTACCTCTTCATCGTTTGATATTTACCATTTAAATGATTGGTAAGAAAACAAGAACAGTAACAGCTTCTTTTAACTGAATTTAATTTATTATGAGCTATTTATGGCTAAGAGACACCAAAAAGAAAACACAGTATGCCTCTCTGCTACACAGTACTTCATTTGAGATTTAACATCTAAATTTGTTGAAATAAAAGTGAACTGGAGTCTGATCTTTAAGTTATATGTTTAATAAAATTTACTGTCCTGTTTTTGCTTTGCAAATCTATTCAACTACTTACTGTATTTGCAAAGAGCCCTTAAATATCTGTTTTATCCTTTTACTAGAATTTGGTTGCTGATTACTTTAACAGCTAAAAACCTGCTTTGGACATCTGTGACCATCCTCACCACCATCCTCAAGTTAAAAAACTGTCTTAAGCTCTTTATTGTGCCAGGAATAAACACTTTGATAACTAACTGAGCATCTCCTTGTAGGTAGGAATACACATATTGCTTATTTGCCAGTATAGCTGTGATGCAAGGGATGCTCTTCCACCCAAATTATCATGAACTTCAGTCTTGCACAAAGACCACTGAGTCAGCAAAAGAGAGGACCCAGTCGATACCAGCACTCCTCATCAGTCGAACCAGCAACAACAACAAAATAACGTACAAACCCTATTTATATACAAACTCTATATTAACCAAAACAGGATATTTCCAAGAGCCACTTAAGTATGAAATCTGACACAAGAGGAATACCCTTTGAATTTTAGAGAATGTCCCATTGCTTTTGTGTTAGGAAGTAGTGAGAAGCGTAGCGCCCAGTGCTCGTAAACAAGTTCTCTAAAATTGACTGAATACAGCAGAGGCATTCCAGTCAGTTCAGAAACACCTTATTCTTCCTACTCTTATTTTTGATGATACTCTTATTTGGACATGATAGCACATGCTGTTTACAAGAAAAGCTTATAAATACCGCTAACACTTATATTTATGTTACATATACAAGCATTGGACTTTCTGTTCTAGCTTCAGCTTTAATGACCAATAATTCAAACATGGGGCAAGTAGGGAAAAAGAAGCAGAGGGATGTCCACCAACCTGGCAAAAGGACATGAATCACACCAGTAACAAATCTCTGGTGAGAATTAAAACTTCCAGACACCAAGAGGGAGGCTTTAATTACTAACGTCCTTCTCTTTAGCTACCTTCCATTGCTGATTCTGTGGATGCTAAAAACCAAAGTGTCCTTCAACAAAACCAACTTTAGTTCATTTATATCATTGTTGAAGTTTAAATTAGTCCCAGTAGCACAGATTTTCTCCTGAAGGGTTGGTTTTCCAATTCTAATACTGGTATCTGATGCACACGCGTGGCTACTTACCAAGTTACTTGTATTGAGGGGACTATTCCAGTACCTGGATTCAACCTCCAGTCATGTTTGGTATCAATTAAATATTTCCAGATGCCTGAGCAGAGCCAGTCTAAAAGAGTACCCGTGCAATTAGTGAGTAGCATGCATTCTCTTCAGCGCACATGAAAATGGGTCAGCAACATTTTGAAGTGTGCACATGGTCCTGCCCTGGGGAAGAGAAGTATAAAAGACGATGCCTGGAGATGCCTTCCAGCTCTCTTCTTCTAAGTCTACAACGTACACCACTGAGGTAAAACCTGTACTGAGCAGTATCTGTTTCTAATGTACTGCAAACCATTTCACCTTCCTCTGAAAGCTTTTGTTGGGTTCCTGTATTTATGTCCTCCTCATTCCTCCAAGTTTTATTTCTGCCTACCATCCCTTAGTCTCCTTCCAGTCTTCTCCCCTAATTACTCTCCTTTGTTTTCTCCAACCTCAGTTTCGTGCCTTCCCTTCTATATTTCCACTTAATTTTAAACCATGCTTGCAGTCGTACTGTACTGACTGTTTCATTAAATTATGTATGAAAACAAGTGATAAGTACCATTCTAAGACATAGTTAAAGCTGTCAAGGATTCTCTTGCACAACTAGGTTAAATTAGCTATGACAGACCTGCAGCATTGCTATATATTTCATTTTACTACACCTACTGTGGCTTACCATCATGCTCAAAGACACCCTGACACCAATAGTTAACCTGTGCAAGTTTTTTCAGTTCTGTGTTTTTCAGCCTTAGTGAGTCAGATATTTTTAACGTTATTTCTACACAATTCCCAGCAGCCAGGGCCAGAGCCTTGTGTAATGATGTCTGTCATTTAGAACACCGTTCTGCAATCTGCAGAGCCTGGCCATGCCAGCAGACGGTCTGCTAAATGATCAGTTCGGACCAAGAATAAACAGTCAAAGCTGTGTAAATAAGAAGCATTCATGTAGGTGGGAAGGGAGGCATTAGCCTCTGTGCTAACAGAATATCCTGGCTACAAAAAGGAGCATAGTATACAGAGATCAAGGCTCCACTTACCACTGATATCAAATAAGGGGATTACACATTGCATGTAATCACAGATGCTTTCACATTCACTCTTCTGCACGTCCCAGGCAAACTTCTCTGGCCTTTCAGAAAAGAGCGCTTGAACTCCTAGAATATAAAAGTTGGTAAGCAGCAGAGAGGGTTTAGTTTTGCTATGTCTGTGGGAAGCTGACTTCTCAGCAGGAAAAAAAGATCTCTTCTGACCTCTAAAGATATTTCATAGAGCATATATTCTTCCTACAGCAACAACATAAGGTCGCATAAACTCTTCCACCTTACTTTGATGAGGAAGTGCATGTGCTTAATTGCTTTCACAGAACAAAGACAGGTTGTTCCGTTATTCACTATGGGGTTGGATAAAAGAAACGGTGCCAAGGCCAAACTTCTGCACTAGAAATGGAGACTGAACAGCTTCTCTATTGAAGAGCAGCTATTTACAGTTTTAGGCAATTAAAGGCAAAGAGGAAGCTCTGTCTTGCTCGGTCCTTTCATAGGGGCGTAGTCACTCTCCTGCAATAAAGGTGACATGTCAGAAGGATGACTGGTGCACTTCAGGAGGTGCTCAGAAATGGATCCTCCTGTAATGACCTCAAATCATGTGTTAACCACCACATATTCTGCAGAGGGCAGCTCCAACTCCGGCGGACCTTTACACCTAATAGGCTAGATTCCAGGAGTATCAATTCCATTATGTACTGCAGAATTTTCTTCAGGACATTGTTCTATCCGTGATTTATAGCTGCATTTTTTCCAGAACTAGTACAATTAATTCTTACCTTGGATCAAGTGGTGATGGCAGTTTTTGTAATTCCAGCAGCTAAAATACCTGTAACTCCAAGAACATGGCGTAAGCCAGCTGGATCGTTACAGTAGCAGCACCCTTTATTTCAGTGCCGTTTGCAGTACTATAAGATAGCAACTTGAAACAAACTGCAAACTCTTCTAACAACATTTACAAAAAGGAAGTAAAATTTGCTGGAATATGAAATACAACCTTGAAGGGTTTTTATAGTCCCAGGGGAAAGTTTGTGTTCTCAACACAATAAACCAATGAAGACTGAATAGTATCAACCCACTGAAGTGAAATTTTAATGGAATTGGTAAATATGTGAAAACTGGATTCCAGATCGATTCACACTGCCTTTTGAAGCCAAGAAGAAAAAGCAAAAGAAAAAATAAGGAAAAAGAAAGTCTCTGAAGGAGTGACTGTGAGACCTGAGAGGCTTTTCTGTATTCACTGATGAAGACAGGACGATATATGGAGACATTATACCCATGACAACATCTTTCAGGGGATTTAAAGGAAAAGGCTAGTTGCAGAACAACTCTAAAAATGCAAAATAGATAGCGAGAGCCCGCAAACCCTGGCAGAAACAGAAGTGCAGTCGGGTTCTTCCAAACTGCTAGTGAAATCAATGAGCCTCTTGACAAGACCTATTTCTCCAAGATCAATGTCATTATGCATCATTATTTTGCATTTAAAAGCCCTCTTTAGACAGTGCACATTAAAACATAACCATTTCAAATAACTTCTTTACGGTGAGGGTGACAGAGCACCGGAACAGGCTGCCCAGGGAGGTTGTGGAGTCGCCTTCTCTGGAGATTTTCAAGACCCGCCTGGATGCCATCCTGAGTAATGTGCTCTGGGCAATCCTGCTTTGGCAGAGGAGTTGGACTAGATGATCTCTAGAGGTCCCTTCCAACTCAGATTCCGCGATTCCATGAAAACACCTTGCCCCAGTAAATCAAGCGTCCATAACTGAATGCTGTAGAACTCAAGTGTAACATTGTGGTAGAGTTGCTGGAGCTGCCTTAGTGCAAAGCCAGAGAAGACACTCAAGCCGCAGGTAGCTGTCTTGCTAATTCGTGACCAATGTTCTGTTGTGATGCCCTTAATGATGAAAGTCCAGAATGCTGAAGTCAATCCATAGAGTTCTTATAATAAACCGCTCATCTTAGATAAGAGATTAGTTATTACAAGGAAAGGCTTGTGTCAAAGGGCAGAAAACTGAATTTTCTAACTTTTTTGCTAGTGATTTTCTGCAGAATTGGGGGAAAAAAAAATATTAGAACTGACCCATCGCTATTGATCAAGCACAAAACTTATTACACAGCAAAACTATTTTTGCCAGCATCCCCAACCAGCTTTACCAATTGACAGTCTCTGGAGATGAAGCAGTGAAGTGTAACACAAACGTAAACATACTGTGGGACGCATGGAGAAGTGGTTGATGAGCGAGACATCAAACCGGTCAAGGATCAGGTAGAGATGCGAAGGGCTTTCAGGAATGAGGATAAGCGCTTTCCGCTGTCTTGGCCACCAGAGAGGCAGCAGAGGAGGTTGGCACAGAAGGTGGGGCACCAGGGAAGACCAGCCAGGAGAGTGGTGTTACACAGCTGTGTTGGAGCAGCAGTTGCATCAAGAGTGGGGCACTGAATATCCAAGGGATGTTACAGGCAAAGTGACAGGATTTGAAGCAGGATGATGTGCAGGTAACTCCCTGCTGTGGGTTTGGGCAGCAAGTAGTCAACTGTGCCCTCTGCACAGAAAAATGTGCAGAGAAAAGGAGTAGAATATCTATTTTAGGTACATAGCTTGAATGCTGATGAGTCATTCCCAGAGAGGAACCAGAGATGGGCTAAGGTGACAGAAGACCAGGCAGGTCAGGATTAAAAAGGTAGTCTTGGAAAGAGCTGACCTAGCAGTGGTAACTGCAACTGTGAAAGGTGGTCAAACCAGGTCAGTCCCACTCAGGAACTAAAAAGAAAGTCCCTGCCCAGGGATGCAGAGGAGAGGATGGATTTATAAGCTGCATCTGGGCAAAAACTTCAGGATGTTCCCAAATAAAATGTTTTTCATGTGAAGTGCAGTGTCAACAGCAGAAACTTTAATCCGAGAACATTGAATTCTTTGAAGCAAAAAAGCTGAAATAGTTGAGGAAGAAAATATGGCAGGTATGGCAAAGTTTGAAAAGATTCATCAATAGCGGTAAAAAACTATCCTGTGCAAGTTTCTGAAAGCTGTTTTCTTCTTCCTTTCTTCTTTCTTGGCCAAAAGGCAAGCTTTCCCTCTTGCCTGTATCCAGACTTGCATGGCTATGATACCACCTTACACAATTTTAGGTCAGTAGAGCAACACCAAAATTTTCTCCCAACTGAACCACAACATTATTTTCAAGGCATCTCAGTATGAATCTATACATGCTTCATTATAGCTTGTGTCCTGTTCTCTTCTAATGAGGAGATGAGCCTTTTTGCAACATGATATTTCCTAACCCTCACCATGGTCTTCTCTTTTGCCCAGGTGAAGGAAGGAGGGAAATCAAAACCACAACAGATCTGGAAGATTTTTATTGATAGTAAAATAACTGAGGAGAAGGGTAAGGGTATTAAGCCAGGAATTTACAGGAGAGGGCAAGGGAATAGGTAAATTAGTTGACGGAGACCAGGAGAGCACCTTATGAAAGAAAAACCCGGTTGCTGATTTCCAGGGTGCAGAAGGGGGTGACAGCCAACACCTATTTTCACTCATTATCACAGCGAGTTTATTCTCAATCATTTATATGATACAGGGAAAAAAAATATTTTGTGCAAAGAAATTCTTCACATTTGGGGTCAAGTTTTGTATGGGGAGAGAGATCAAGCTCCTTCATCTACTGTCCCAAACTTTTTTCTACCTCTCTGTCACCACTTGCAGTATGAGCAAAGCAATCCCCTTCATATCCTTCAAAGTTTCATCTTCACTGAAGATTATCAGAAGCTCCCAGAGTTCTAATTTATATCCTATTACAGTACTACATGGGAATTAAATTAGCAGATGACAAGCCAATTGCCCAGGAAATTTTAGCAAAAGTCTTTGAAATTTAGTACAAATGGAACATGTATTCACAGCAAAAATAGAATACCGTTGGTTTCTTTAGGAACTGTGGCAGGTTCATGATTTCATATATTCTATTCTAATCTAGAGGTAGCATAGACCCCTAAGTACATGAAATATTTATATTACCTTTATCAGTGAAAACTGAGAAAAACTTGCATTCTAAAGCAAGCTATACACCTATACTCAGGCTTCCTCCGTTCAGAAAATTCCTAAGTGGCAAATATCTAACAAATACATTCTTCAGGAGGATTTGGGAGGATTGTCTATTTATTTTTTTTTTTATACTTTTAAAGAAAGGGTCTTGATATATCCTTGATCTTTTCTCATATTGAGAAGTGGAACAACTGTTTACTTTTCTTCTGCTTTCTATGGAACCAGTATGCAAAGCATACTTTTGACTCCATAGAAACAGCATTTTAAATATAAGTCAAATTAATAAAGCCCTGAAATTTACAGGAACCAATTCTCAAACAGCACCAGGAGCAGACAGAAAAAGAAGAATGCTCTTGCAAATCAGAAAAGGGATGACAGGCTCCAAGCTTCCTACAGTTATTTTTTGAATGGCTTATTATGTCAGTGAAGACCGCCTCTTCCTTTCTTAAGAATTAAATTCAGCAGCCTGAATCTTTCCTTCAGAGACACCTTTATAAGTGATAAATGTTCAGGAGTAATATTTGGGTGGACAAAAGGCTTACAGAAAAAGTTAAATCTGGCAATTTTTTCTTTTTCAGAAAGTCAAAATTAATATGAAGGGCTGCATCCCAGTACTTGGTGATGCAATATGAAGATACTGCAGGGAAAAAATTATTAAAACCTTTAAGAGAGGAAGAGGAGAATCATTGCCAAGGGTTTTTTTCCTGGGAAAATTCTTAGCTACTGTAGTGGCAGATCCTAATAAAGGAACACAGACAAATCCATAACTGCTGCTCAAATGTAAACAGAAGAGATCTGACAGGAATTATTTGAATGCTAGAAAAAACATAAATGCCAGACTAAGATCCCATTACTTTCATCAGGAAAATAACTGAGACTACATTTATTTACTTGAAAGAGTCATTAAAAGAAATATAAGTAGAACAAATAACATTGAAACACCCTACAGTTCAAAAGTTATGTGTCATTCCTCCAAAACCTCATAATTAAAAATGAGTTACAATACATTCGTCAATTGTTAGTTCAGCCTTTGAGGCCAGTTGCATTACTTTATCTAGCTTTTTCCCCCTTAGACTATAGGGATTAGAAAAAGTTTACACATATGTATAACGTATACAAAGCAGGCATTAAAGAAAAAATCATGAAATATCAGGAAACTCATAAGAAAAATTAGTAGGACTGTGATGATTATCATTAAAATCTACTAGAAAAACAGAAAGTGAGGAAGACTGTTTTAAACTTGCCCCTTATAGCATGCACGAGCCACAGAAAGCTCTCCATGAACACGAACTAGATGAAAATGAGCTCTTTTGGGAAGAACTGGATCCCCAGGCCTGGGGGTGCACTCCCACCACATCCCAGACCCAGCAGAGCAACACACCTCCATGCTGCCCTGTCCCAATCTTCCTTAGCTGATAAGGAAGCCCAGATGCAATGCCAGCACAGGGGACCCCAAAGTCCTTGAACGAGATGAAGAGCGGTCCACCCTCCATCCCGTACCACCTGCCCAGCTAAGCAGCCGCAGGCAGGGTGAACAGAGAACAGGGACGCATGCAGAGAAAGTCTGCAGAGCCCTATGGGTGGCAATGCTGGATTTTTGAATAGCTGAAGTGCTACCAGTGTTCAGACCAGCTAAAAGGAAGGATGCTCATGTCTTCATGTTTGTAACTCACTTGTGGTAACTGTGGATCTGAATGAGATACAGCATTTCCTTGAAAATGCACACCCTAGCACGTACCACTCAATTTATTCATTCTCCAGGACTATTACAAGTTCAAAGCCTATGTGGAAATACATATATCGCCAAGATCAATAGTGCTGCCTTTTATACATCAGAACTCTCCAGCTCCACAGTTACTACTTGAGCATATATGAAAGATTAGCAGGATATAAAGGGATCAGGTTCACCTCCATGTGTTAAGGCACTAGAAAAATTAAACAGGGGGGTATTTTGACTCCAAATTACTTCTGAAGTTAAGATGGAAACTGAACAAGTTACCTGCCATAACATCTTCTGAGTAGAATATTAATATTTACTCTAAGGTATTAGACCATCCACCTTGTTTCTTAAAAGTCTTAATACCAAAACCAAACACAGCTAGCAAGAGAGTTAACATTATCACCAGTAGCAGTCACCTAGCAGAGGGCTGAAAGGTCTTCTGACTTTCTGCAGTGCCCTTGTCAAGTTACTCGTCAGTTGAAGATTTTTCATTATCTAACATTAAATTGGGATTTGCCCGTATCAAAATACGTAAGCTCCAAAGGGGCAGGACACTGCTTTGGTAGAGACCGCCTACTCCAGCCTACCTCTCGGTTCTCTGGCTGCTGCAAGCCCCTTCACAAAGTGGTGCTTACTAGCTCTCCATCTGAAGAGCAGCTTTAGGATTTGCAAAAAGGAGGGCTATTTCCAGCTGGAAAATCTGACATCTGTTTGCAGCCAACCTCCACCTTGCATTAGGGCTGTTAAGTGGAATAATTCAAAAAGTTCCCACTGAGAAATCACTTTCACTCCTAAAAAAAAAAATATTTCTCCTCAATCCACTTAAGTTTATTAAAAGTGTAATTCCCACTCCAGTCTTCCAGAGATGTACACTCTAGCACTAATAGACAAAGAAAGGACACTCATTTAATTAATAAGTCTTCTTTAAACAGTCTGGCAATACCCAAGTGTGGGGGTGGGGGGGGAACCATTCACACCAGGGACTGCTCTCAGTAGCACCACGGGCTCCCCCCCCCCCCACACCCGATTCCCACCACAGGCCCAAATG
>VXBO01003115.1:93242-111292 GCA_013400135.1 Rhinoptilus africanus | reverse complement strand
CCACCACTAGCCCAGTGAGTTTTAGCACTCCTAACATGCCTTCTTGCTGACCCCGCGTGCCCACAGCACATACCCTTGGTTTCACACTATAAAAAGTACTCTGGTGCTCACCATATTTCACAGCCTTGAATTTACAAAAAAAAAATGCACATAGGGTAATAATTATGTTTTACGGAGCACTGTATGGGGCCCAGAAGAGAGCTCGAGCTAAGCACTGGGTAGTGCGGAACAACACTTGGCACAGAGCAGGGCGCAGCAAGCACCGCGGGCAGGTCACTCCCTGACCTGACACGTACCCAGCTCTCCTGCGGCAGTGTAGACAGCCTAATGAGATCTGAGCAGCCTCCCCACATTCGCAGGTGGTGACATAATTCTTTTGGTTCACTTGGAAACCCTTTGGGAACCTATAGATGCAATGGTACAAGAACAGAACTAGGATGATATTTAAAGTAAAACAGAGACTCTGTTCCATTATAGTTTATATTGGACAATAACAGAGTATAGGTAAGTCGTAGAGGTGTCAATATGAACACCACCTATTTCTCCTTGCCACTTTTGTCACCCTCAAAGTAAAGTTGTTCCTCTTCATCTAAACATGAGGAGGAACTTCTTTACCTTGAGGGTGGCAGAGCCCTGGAACAGGCTGCCCAGGGAGGTGGTGGAGTCTCCGTCTCTGGAGACATTCAAAACCCGCCTGGATGGGTTCCTGTGCAACCTGCTCTAAGGTGGCTCTGCTCTGGCAGGGGGTTGGACTAGAAGATCTCTAGAGGTCCCCTATCATTCTGTGATTCTGTGTGATTCACAATTTCATTAAAACCAGAAAGTCATTGTTGCCCTTAGCAAGAATTCAGAAGTTCTTCACAAAACCTAAACTTGATAGGGCTCTCAAATACATTTCTCTATGGCTCAACATCTAATAATAAGAAACTCGGGTGGCCACTCTGAGGTAGAGTGAAGAATCAACGGAAAATTAATGTTTAATTTTTGTGGTATCTGCCTTTGGACTCTTTTGGGGCCACATATGGCACCAGTTGAGAATATTTGCTCAAATATGTAATTTCATTTCGTAGACATCCAATCTCAGAAGACCTGAAGTATGAAGATGTTCTAGTACCCCTGTGCAACAGACATTGTATGGATGGTGTCCTGGAGCACTTCACTTTTGAGTATTTTTTTTCCCCTCTTTGAGACAGTAAGTTATATAAGAGGCAGTTTTGATGATTCAGGCAGGCAGCTAGAAAGAACAGACCTCAACTGCTTTCTTTTTAAAATGTGTACTTGTAAATTAAGAAACATTTCAAGATTAGGCATCTGTCCAATTCTTTTTATCATTTAGTGTATTATGCTAATGAGGATGCTGTTTCTTTAATTATCATTTGCAGAAAAAATTGCATTCGGTCCCTTGATCTTCCTTAAAACCATCCCTCTGCTTGAATCCCCCATAGGCTTTTAATCACACGGCTTCAGTGTGAAACTCCGCATTTGAGAAAAACTCTTCTCAAAACTGGTTCACTGAGAAAGTTTAAATTGTTTTCTCTCATCCCAGCTATATCCCCTACCACTTGGCAGCTTAGGAGAAAGGGCTAAAAGACTCAAACTAATACTAGCTTACGCACTGAATGAAGCCTAATGCCGAAACCTATTATATTGCATATGTAACGGACACTAAATGCCAGGGCTTGTTAGATAGAGGTAGAGAGGCAACTGAAGTGAGCTATAAAATACTGTCTTGTGACACTTCACAGTATAATTCAGTAAAAAGCACTTATAATGCACACAAGATCAGCTGTTAACTTCATTATGCAAAATTACCTGTGTATGATGTTAATGAGCATTTGTTACTACTAGTCAAATGGCTCTACTCATTTAGTTTCAGCATGGCTTTCTGGTTGTCCCGACAGAGGTTCCTGTAACCGAAGCCATGGGTGGGAGACTGAGCCCCTGATGGGTGTACAAGGGCTGCTGGTGCCTGTCCTGTACCTCTGAGCTCGCCCCGCAGCATCCCCGTACCCTTGTGCTGACAAAACATGGCAAAGCCTGCCTGCATGGGTTCCAGGTCAGGGGTCCCGTGTCTCCATCCGTCCACCCTCGAAGGATCCTCACTGGGCGAGACTTGCCATGGTACCTCCTCACATCTCTCTGAGGAGAGGATGGGAGGTTCCACTGTCCCCAAACCTAACCTACCCCACCAAACACCTAACTGCAGTGCCAAACAAGAGCCATCATCAACGCACATACCCTCCTTTGGAGATGACAAGTTGTATAACTTTGACTTCTTCTGAAAGGAGGAAAATCCCATTTTCTGTCATTGCTGGAAAAGCACTGGCTTCAACCTCCAAGGCAGGCTCAGGACCCCTCTGACATTCAGAGGAAAGGTTATTTGCAGTTTTTGGTTTCAGCAGCTGCTCCCTTTGAATGAGCCTTTTGATATTTGCTTCACCACAGCCCTGAAACTGTTGATGCCTACCAAGTCAGTGTCTCATGCAAGCTGAGCTGCACACATGTGATTGACAGGGATGCTGGGGACGAGCAGCACTCCCCTAAGCTACTACAGAAGGAAAAAGGAAGATTTTGTTGTATGTTTTAGCACACACATTGCAATAACCAAACAAAACGTATACTACAGTTATGGCATATCCATTTAGAGTTTAACTGCAGTATATGTCATGCTATGCTGTCATCCTACAGTGACACTCAAAGAAATACTGGGTTTCTTTACAGCTAAGACACAAATTGCACTAACATCTTGAAGCAAAGTATTTACAAACAAATATTCTGACATCTCATTTATCTGTTTTGCCATAAAATTGGCTTATACATGATTAATTATGAAAAATAAGCAGAGCGTGCTTTCATGCACTTTTACTTTGAAATCAAGGTCACACTTTGTTTTGAAATTCAGAAAAACAGTATGAATAATATAATTAACATATCAGAAGATTCTTTGCAAGTAACTTTATTTAAGCAGGCTAAACTAGGAGCTTATGAAGTTGTTGCTGTTCTGTCATTGCAGATGGATCATGTCTTAGCACTTGTTTATATCCTTCATTTTATTTGACTAATCCTTTGTATGGAAAGGATGCTTGGAGCAGCAACCCTTATTCTAAGCCACACAACACAATGAAAACAGCATTCTTGCCCCAAAGCATGTGCAAGCTGATTCCTGCACTGTGGACTCAATACCAGTTGGGATGCTGCTCCTTAGAAACAAATCAGTAATGGTGTGGTTATACATGGGAAATTAGAAACTTAAGAGTCTTAGAATCACGGAGTCATTTAGGTTGGAAAAGGCACTTAAGAGCATTGAGTCCAACTGTTAACCTAAGCGTGCCAAGTCCACCGCTAAACCATGTCTCTAAGTGCCACATCTACACATCTGTTAAATACCTCCAGGGATGATGACTCAACCAATTCCCTGGGCAGCCTGTTCCAGTGCATGACAACCCTTTCAGTGACGAAATTTTTCCTAATATCCATCCTAAACTTCCACTGGCACAGCCTGAGACTGTTTCCTCTTGCCCCATCACCTGCTACTTCTGACAAGAGACCGACCCCCACATCTCTACACCCTCCTTTCAGGCAGCTGTAGAGAGCAATAAGGTCTCCCCTCAATCTCCCTTTCTCCAGGCTAAACACCCCCAGCTCCGTCAATCGCTCCTCATGAGACTTGTTCTCCAGACCCCTCACCAGCTTCGTTGCCCTTCTCTGGACCCGCTCCAGCACCTCAATGTCTTTCTTGTCATGAGGGGCCCAAAACCGAACACAGTATTTGAGGTGTGGCCTCACCAGTGCCAAGTACGACTTCTACAATCCACCTGAATACATCTAGTAAATCATTCTGCAGGTTCTTTACTCAGGATACTCGTCTGCCCTCATACATTTGTGCTAAGCACAGTGTAACACCGGGAGATGCAGGTCTCAGACATCTAGATGTGGCCATCTCATGCAAATCATATTCTGCCCATATAGCTCCTCACGAGCCCTCACCGAGGTTAGATGTGCAAGTCAGCTCTGGAGACAGAGCAAGACCACACGTAGACAGGTCACTTGCTTCAAATAGTGAGAAGTAAATTTCTACACGCACACTGTTTTAACCAAGTAAATTTTATTAGTGATCCGAGTAACAACCATTTGTTACGACTGTAATTCTAAGACTTTCACAAAGCATAAGAGAAAAATATATCAACTTTTGACCTCAGCTACTGTCCTTTCCCTCTGCCTCAGACACAGTCCAGAGCCAGCCCCAAAGCCAACTGCAGCATGAACTCCAGCTCATGAAGTTCATCTTGCCTGCACAGCAGCCTAGCAGCAACCACGGGCCTGAAAAAGGCCATATGGACTGTGAGCTGCCGACAGTAGAGGTCCGACTGGCAAATAAGAGCCTCCTCATGTCAACATGAATTGTCAAAAAACTTGCAGTTCCTGTATGGCAGAGCTAGAAATGGAAAGCAATGCTTTCACCGCAGTGCTGATATTTGGATAGCTTCTTTTTTAAAAAGGGCAAACAATTTGTTCCACTGAAACTGCAGTGACTGGGCTCAATTTCAATAGAAATTAGAATTGCCTTTTCAAAAGGAAGCTCAATTCTATTAAAGGTTAAGAAGGTAACGGACCAAAACATGTGATAAAAATCAACACTAAAAAGCACTGTACTTATTTAAGAGAAATAGGGTGTACAGAAGAAAAAGCCATGGACACTGCGTGTGCAAAAAGAAAAGCAGAATTTTGAGTATTGGCAAATCATAAGCTGAGATAGAGGCTGAGGTCTGCCAGAAATCCATCAAATGAGGCACTCCCTCAAGCAGATATACTTGAAGTTATGAAAAATATTGTCACATTAAATTTAATTCTAGCAGAGAATCTGTTCTGGAAGAACCACTTTACTAGCAAGACTTCGGGAAAGTCTGCAAGTTCTAGTTCATTTCATAATACAAAAAGTAGTGAAGTCAACTCTAGCTAATGTTATATTGGGGTCCTACTGGATACAGGTGAACCATTTAACTAGAAAATTATGATCCACTACAGGCAAAAGACAATGTTCTAATTTCTTTCGCAATTGGAAAACAATGTGTAATCTTAACCAATCTCTAATTAACTTGTTTGGATATTTTAGAAAGACAATTTCTCAAACCTAAAACAATCACAAGCAAAACTGAGCAAAGGGAAATAACCACACACAAAAATATAAAAAGGACCTAAGGGATGCTTTATTACATGCCCAATAAAAAGAAAATCACTATGCTACAACCATGAAAGGAAGCTTTTCTGGTTGAAGAATCCTGGCTATGGAGACTGACAGCAGCAGCAGAGAAACCTGTAAAACAAACCCACAGTACACAACAGATGGGGGAAAAAAAGTCACTGATAGCAATGAATACAAATTAACATTGAAGAAATTCAAGCAAATTATGGAAAAAAAAAACCCTCCACACATTAAAAAGCTATGATGAGGTTTATGACAATAGGAGCTCCTCCCTAAATGGAACAAGAATAAGTGAATGCCAAGCAATGGCTTCAATAACTGGTCATGCCAGATAAAAAAAAATCAAACTATTCTGAAAAAAGGCAAGTGTATTTCACAGCTACTTCTACTGTGTTCACAAAGATGCAAGATACTTGCTATATTCACATCTTGCAGTGATAATGACCTACCTCCCATGCCGTCAGTAACTGGAGAGAGCTTTAAATAGCCCCTCAATTAAAACCCTGCATTCAAGAGTAGAGGGCAGATGTACCAGTAAATTTTGATTCAATGACTGCTTTTAACAAACACAGGAACAGTAGAAGTTCCAGGTGATGAAAGAGTTAACAACAAAGCAGTGTTTAAAAGGGTTAAATGGGATAACCTAAGCACCTATCGAACAGTTAGACTGACATCAGTAGTAAGGAACAGCAGGGAAAGGTTACCATGGGACACAATCAATAAGACATTGAAACACGGCAGCATAATTAACACCAATCAACACAGCTGTATGGAAAATAGGCCTGGTCATGTAAATCTGATCATTTGTATGCAGTTACATCATCATTTGATAATGGCAGTGTGCTGATAGGACATATTTCTAGCCCTAATTTCACACTACACAGTGATTTAAAAATCATGCTATACATAAAATCCTGAATTAAAAGATTCACCATACTACATCAACACAGCTCATAGTACACAAATTTCAAAAGTGGCTAACTAAATGTAGAATCAGCATCCAGATAACAGATTCCTTGTCAGTCCAGCAGGAAAAAAAATGAGGTACAACATTTGGAAGCTGAAAAGCGCTACCAACTGCCTCAAAAAGCAAGGCTTATTATTTACTGGAACAATTTACCTGCAACATGGTAGATTCAGTACTACTGGCACCTTTTAAATCACGACCTTGATCTCTTTCAGGAAGATATGCTAAATAAAGAAAAATTAAGGGACCACTGCTGCTATATCCTGCATTTTTCTGACCTGCACTGAGCAGGCAGTAAGAATAGATACTCATTGGTCCACTCTGGTCTTCAAATTTATAAGCCTAGGAAACAATGACCTAGACATTATTAATCCCTCTTGAATTTAATGCAATAAGTGAATCATGCTTAATCCATCTGATACAGTATAAAGTGTCGAGTATTTCTATGGGATTTCAACTGTAATCCAGTGTTAAATTACTGGATGACTGTTAAAATATTATCAAGTGGCTTCCCTGAATTTCTGATTTTTAGCTGAAAGCAGCAAAAAAAAATCTATCCCTCTTTGAAGTATCCCACTAGCTGTTGGCATAAATATGGAGGCAAGGTATCAAACTCTTGATCCACAAATTCCCATGTAGACCACTTTGACTTACTCCTTTTGGAATTATTTGTTTTAAAAAAGAACGTTATCAGAAAAGTATTTCCAGGGCATGTCAGAATGCTTTCTGCTAGGTACATCCAAAACTGAAACACATTAACTTCACACAAATTTCTCTTAAACAGAGTTATGCTCTTGTATACCCATCATCTTCCCATGCAGTGCTCTAAGATCAGTACAAGAGGGTGAAAGCCACATTATCTCCCGCTAAAACAGATACTATTTGGTCCTGTCTATTCAAAACAAAACACAGGAGTTTGAAAATGCCGTTCTTGCAGACAACTCTGGAATGGGCCAGGAAAATTTCTTCTTTGCAGCAAGGACTCAAAATGCAAAATAGCCTCCTATGTTTCTTGTTCTATTCGACTTGTCCTATTTTCCGCTTCAAAAGCTGAACACCTCTAACACTCATGACGGAGCAAGTTCATTTCAAAGATTCCCAAAGCTTTTTTCTAGATGATGGCCTTTAATTTCCAATCCTTCTAGCCATAAGGAATCAAAAACTTCAAGCTGCTTCACAGGCCTTGCTTTGAATGCCATTGACATGTCAGCTCAGAGAGGAAAATGACATGTTAGTGAAAGAAGGACTTGATACCTGTTAACAGTGAAACAACACACCTTATGGAAGGGAGAGTTTTAACGCGACCTTTGGGAGAACACTACTAAGAAACTACTTCCTCTGCTTTTTTTTTTTGGTACACGTGCCATCCAGAAGACAGGAACACATTAGGTTCAATCACGCATTTCACAGCCAAATCCACATCATCTGTGACTGAGCATGACTGCTGCCAGAGACAGAGCTTTTGACTTGGGTAGGGGGTGGGATATTCCTCCCCAAGCTCCTGTGACCATACAGTTCCTGTCACACAGCACTGTCCCCAGAGGCATCTGCATGTATGAAGAGTCCCCTGAAAGCCAGGGATCATGCCATGATGATATCTGCTTCACCTTTCTGAGCCGTGAGCCCCCATCAGCCCCACAGCCTGGGTGGCAGAGGTAAACAGACATGGTATAGGATTTCAAACACTGAGGACTGGGATGATGGGAATGTCCTTGACAATGGCCTGAGTTTGCTTTCTCTTTGCTTCCATCTGCTTTCTGCCCTCAGCCTGATTACCCCACAAACATCACCCCTTGGTTGCCCCCTCACCATGTACAGTGCTGCAAGCTACAGCCATGTCCCCAGACTTTGCTGGGGTCCCTATCCTCTTCTAGTGTTGGCTGCTCTTGCCAGACCTTTCTGACTCCAGGTCAGACCAAGTCCAAGTCTCCCCAAAGGAAAGAGCATTGCTTATGCCAGGTTGCCGTCAGCACTTCAGATAGGCTGCTTTTTATCACTTGAGGGACAGGACTAGACCTGTTCCCAGGAGATGCATATTCAGGGACGCATATGCTGGGCTACATGGAAAGCTGTTCTTCTTGTTCCTCCCCATGGTTGCTCAGCCAGCAGGACACAGCAGGCTGTCTCACTCTACTGATGCACTGGGAAAATCAACTGTCAGCCTGCTGTAAAACCAGGGACCACAAAAAGGGACTCTGTCCCACCACGACCTAATCATAACAGAAAAAACAGCCTCATAGCTCTAGTTCTATTTAGTCCATCCAGGGTTTGGCAGTACCCCATCCAGTCAGCCTTCCTCAGAAGCCTTCACTGTCCTATCTCCATTTTCTTGAGTCATTTGAGGTTTTGGGACCATTGTCAGCCTGTAACTGGTGGGCAAAGAGCCAAAGACCCCATCTAGGTGGCAAATACTGCCCTGCAACTTGCCAGCATAACTGTCATTTTTTTTCCAGGTAAAATATCATTGCTGAGCTCCCAGAGGCTTCAGCAAGCATTGTTATTGCTCACGACTGAACACAACCTCATTCCACTACAACACAACTTCACCAGGATCCATGTCATGGTCAACTCCCAGCCTACAAAGTTATGCCTTCCCAAGCATGAAAGAAAATCTACAAATACTGTCTTATCTCAAAAAGTAACCAGATTTAGTACATTGGTTCGATATTCATATTTTCAATACATACTATACCTCCTAGACAGAAATCAACAACATTAGAAAAGCAAAGGTCTATTTTTCATTTGATAATTCCCCCAGTAGAAGAGTCTCATGGTCGGCTTTGAAGTTAAGTTTATCTCCGTTGTTTATACAATTGTTACAGGGGGTTTTCTTTTCATTGGATAGACTAGCACTAATATAAAAATCAAAGACGACTTGCAAAAGAGTTCTTTGGTGCCAAATACATTTAAAAGATCAGATCAGACATTAGTAATACAGAAGACAAACTTACCCAGAATTCAGGAAAAACAAATTTTACTTCCATTAGTGATAGTTTGCCCTAGAAGACAGTCCCAGGGTGGAAATCTTAAAAAAAAGGCAAAACAAAGCAAATAAAAGACTCATTAGAATTAGAGTCAGTAACAAGGGCATACACCATGAAATCTTTTGTAATCACAGTGCTCAAGATTAAACATCCTGCTCTTCTGATTATGATCCTGTCCAAGTTTCCTGGCATTAACTCACAGATAAGCTGGTCCTTGTTAGGAGTGGGTGAAGCAAAGCAATGCACCTACTCTCAAAAGAGGAAGAGAATACAAAAGCTTTGTGAAAACAAGAATTCCACATTTTCTGTTCCTCTTCCTCTGGAGTATCTTTAGAGTAAGCCAATGCTCTCAAGTCAAATTTAGGTACACAAGCTGAAGGGGAAGCACAGGTTAAATTTAGTCAGGTTTTAATGCATTTAACAGAGATCATTGTTTTTAAGGGACTCTGTACTATTTGACATCTTGTTGCTACACCACATTTTGATGGGATAAGGGTGATATATTGCTATTCAGGGACATTTAGCTGAATTTGCTTGTGATAAGATCACCCAGAAAAAGTATGAAGGGAAACAGGAGAAAAAAAAAAAAAAGGGTGAGGAAGATCATCCAGAAAAAACACAGAAGAGGCTTCTCCCAGAAGTCAAGAAAAGACTGCAATCACAAGAAATAAACATCGTGGATCAGAGCATGTGTGTCATGATATCAAAAGACAACAGGTCAAGGCAGAAAAGGAAAGAAAACCAGTCCTGAGATTTGATAAGAGGTCATGAGATGTGGTTTTGCCAGTGGTAAAAGGGGCCAAAGTCAAACTGCTGAGAATCAAAAGATGAAACTAGAAAAGGACCTGCTGAGTAGGACTGTCCAGATCATAAGATGACAAAAAGGCTGCAAAAGGTTTTGGTGTTTTGGGTTTGGTGATGTGGTTGGTTTGTTTTTGTTTTTTTTTTAAATATGTCAGTGATGTGTATTATGATGGGAAAGAGATGGAAGATATTAGCATATTAAGAGTTAACCTAAGAGGTACAATTGCAAGGGAAGACCAAGAAGAGGGGTGTGACTGTGGGACAAGCAGAGCAGGTGGAGATCAGAGGAGACGTGAGAACATGACACAGGAAAAGGCAGAGTCAGAGAAAGAAGGGGGAAGGAGAGCTGAGGGAAAAGGGGGAAGTTGCGTGATACTAAGTTTTTCCCTTGTGGTAAAGGTCAAGTGGAGAAAAGCTGGATAAAAAGCTTAGAAGATATCAGAAGATGGAAGATACAAATGGGGTTTTAGGTAAGAGATTTAATCAAATAGTCTTCTAAAATGTTTTATTCACATGCAACTGATGATCACCATTTTTGCTAAATTTCACATAAATGTGGTAAAATCACAAATCCAAAGTAACTCACAGCAAAACATGCACTAATTACAATGAAATGTATATTTTAATAAGAAATTCCAGGTATGTTTTATTTTTCTCCCCACCTTCCTTTCCGCAGCAAGGCAGGTTGCTTCTTTTCAAATAACTCAGCTCAATTAAGTTGTATGTTCAGCCTCATTAGCCACCACCTCCATTCCCCTGCAGTTTTAATTAGACAGGTCTCTTAGTGCACAGTTACGTCAATCCTTCCCCCCCGACAATCCCACAATGTTGCTTTTTTTATGTTATCATTCTTCAAATGCTCCTGATCACACTGGAGGCTGCCAAGGAGATGAGGGCAGAGCAGTGCTCTCCCATGGAGAAGGCAGGGCAAGACCCGCCGCTGGCGAGGCACACGCACCCCTTGGGCAGGGCTGAGGGTTTAGATGCCCTTCCACACTGCTACACCCATTTTAATCAAAACAACCCATCAACACAACAGGCTCAAGCCAAGAGTAAGACTCTCTGCATAGACACCAAGCCCCAAGCACATGGACCTGACTTCTCCCGGCAGATTCCTTCCCGCTCCATGAGCCCCCATGTTGGTCCACCACCTCCACGCCCGGCATGTGATATCACAGGGCAGGAATGAGGCCCCAACACCACATCAAAGCCAGAGGGACACAGGAGGCCCCCGAATTCAGGATGGTGCCTGGCTGCAGCTCTTCCCCCAAAGCACCCACCTTGGCAAGCCCAGCTCATCCCACCAGACATCAGGCCATGGCACTGTCCCAAAAGACAGAAAAAAAGGCTCAGGAGGACTTGTTTCAAGGGTCTCACCTGGCCTGTAGTCCATTTTTTTTCAAACAAGCACAGGAGCAACCATACAAAAATTATGAGATAACCTGTTCCCAGATGGAAATAAGGGGAAAGGCTAATGTTTCAAATTTAAAAAAAAAAAAGTGTAATTGGGGAGGAGTATAGCCCTGCCCGTAAGGAGCAAGACAGGACTTTAAAGGCAGGATTTCCACTTCGGCCCCTATTTGCACTCTATTCGCAGAAAAAGACTGCAAATCCGGCAAGTGTGGTTGGCAGAAAACCCCTCAGAGCAAAGGGCCTCGGCTGCCCGGCTGCCCTGCCGCCCCGGAGGAGAGCCCGGGGAGCTCAGCATCGCTTCTGGGCTATTCCTGGCCACCCAGGGTCAGCGGCAGCACAGCAGGGATTAGAGCAACTTAAATTTGTTACGTAAGGGACATGTTGCTCGTGGCTTCTCCCAAATCCCAAAGACATCGCTGTTATGTAATAGGAACAATCAAACAAGGCTGCTTTTTTCCATTATTTGATTTTTTAAAAGCGCTGAGCAGCTAAAAATGATCGTTCTGGGTCTGTCAGACTGAGTGTTATGTATTCCACTCTAATCAGTTTAACCTGAAGCTGCTGTAGCTTACAGGGACAGTGACTCTACTCTCCCTGCTTCCGAGGCCACGGCCACGAGAGCCAGGAAGGTGAAATAAAGCCACCTTTGTTCACCTTCCCACCCGGTTCCTCGGTGGAGGGCAAAGCTTGAATGATCTGAACTGAGCCCGAGGGCTTTCATTTATTTAGCATCAGTATCTTGCTGGCTCTACTGACATTAAAGGATTACTCACATGAATAAAGGCTGTGGACCTGGCCCTGAACTTTACAGTGTGGATTGGATGGTGGCTGTGAGCCCCTCTGACGCTTGGGCTTTCCACAATGAAAAATGCAACTTCCTTGGGCAGAGCCTCCAGAGTTCCTTGCCTTCTTAGATTATTACTGTAAATAATTCTGATAGTAATGCACAAAATTTTACATGATACACCTATGCATACACATGTTATTTCAGAAAATATGCATATTACAACAAAATCCATTCTTTCTCTAAGTCACTTAATGCATATATTTGGGACATGCTCCAGCAATATCAAGGATGGGTAGATGCAGACATTTTGGGAAGTCCTAGATGGTAATTTGACCAAGCTGCTGTCATATCAAGATTAGCACTTTGCCCTGTCTGGTTTTGGTTTAGACATTTACTCATTTCTTTCCAGCTTACACACTACGTTTAAAGAAAGATTTCCATTCTTTTCAAATGCTCTTTTAAAGCTTTCTTCATTAAAGATCTAGAAAAGGAGGGGAAAAGCACTCTTCTTGCAGATCTCTGATCTCCTATCTGTTCTAGCCTTTCAGCCTTTTAACACATCGAAGAAACAGCCCAATTCGAGTGCCCATGATGAATACCTGTCTTAGCATTAAACCCCAAATAACATATCCAGAGCGTGACCATGACACAGCAACCCTGTCCTAAGCACTTGCTCCTGATCTCCATAACGTTTCTGGTCTTGTGCATGCAGCCATTGATTTCACCAAGGCTCATATAGATTGTTTCACTATTCCCACTTTAAAGCCTCACTATTATATCGCGTCAACAGCTAAACAACTTTTCATCGTAACAGCAAGAGAAGAACCTCAGATCCTGATGGTCCGGTAGACCAGAAGGAAAGCATTCATTCTGAGAGCACGCTCAAGTGGAAGTTATTTCTCAATGTCTTTTCTGTGCCCAGCATCCTGCCAGCTTCCCCTGTGCATAGCAGATCGTGGTTCCTCACAGCATGAAGAAATTACATCAAACCTGGAAATGTTTACTACAAATGTTTACTATGCTGGAGAGGGTGCAGCATAGGGCTACAAAGATGATGAGGGGACTGGAACACCTCTCCTATGAAGATAGACTAAGGGAATTAGGTCTCTTTAGCCTGGAAAAGAGGCGTCTGAGGGGGGACCTAATTAACACTTATAAATACTTGAAGGGTGGGTGTCAGGAGGATGGGGCCAGGCTCTTTTCAGTGGTGCCCAGTGATAGGACAAGGGGTAACGGGCACAAACTTGAGCATAGGAAGTTCCACCTAAACATGAGGAGGAACTTCTTTACCTTGAGGGTGGCAGAGCACTGGAACAAGCTGCCCAGGGAGGTGGTGGAGTCTCCGTCTCTGGAGACATTCAAAACCCGCCTGGACGCGTTCCTGTGTAACCTGCTCTAAGGTGGCCCTGCTCTGGCAGGGGGGTTGGACTAGATGATCTACTAAGGTCCCTTCCAACCCTAGGATTCTATGATTCTATGATTCTATGAAAGCTTTATTTTTTCCCCCATCACAATCTGATTCTTGTTCAGTAATACTAACGTACCCTGTAGCGCAGGAGTACATTACTTGGGAGTCATCTGGTCGCTCTGAATTTTTCTGCCAGTATAAACTTGAGAATTATTATGAGGACTGCTTTGTACTGAAAAAAATCTCAGGTGGCTTTAAGAGGATGTTATTCCACGTGCCCCAATGCAAAACCTGGCAGAGACAACACAAGCCAGAGGGTGAGAGCACTATTGGAGCATCTCTTTTCAAGCTATCCTTGCCTGCCAGACCGGCTCTTTGGCAGCCTTAGCATTTTGCTGTAACTTAGAGCACCCTGTGGGGGTAATGAACACAGAAGCCAACTCACTTAAGATAAGCTATCAAATAGTTAAAATTCAAAAATTAAAACTTGATAGAGAACCTAATTAGCCCAGCATGTGGTTTAGATGCTTGTTTACTTTTTAACTATGATTTCAAAGGGAAGTCATTCTCCTGTAAGTGTTCGGTGATTATGCCCATGAAGTGAAACTCACAGCTGTGCAAAGAAGAACAAGTTATGCCTTTCTTCCAGCTCTGCAGCCCATGCAATAGCTGTTTCACAGAAGTTTATCTCTGGGCAGAATCATCCTCAGGCTCCTATAAGGAGCAGCAGCCTGTATTACACCATCATCTAAGTTAAGAGTCACAATTGCAGGCTGGGAGGGGGATCCAAGGAATTTTTTCAGCTGATGCTTTTGCTAGTTTTGAGGATTGCATAAAATCACTGATCTGTAAGTGATGTCACTAACAGCAAAAGCCTGGGAACTGCTGCTGCACCAGATGCTTCTGAGGATTAAGTCATTTGCAGAGACTTTTGATGTGGATGCCTCTGCTGGAACAAAATGGACTTCTCCATCCACAGCCCACAAACGCTCTCCAAGAGTGGGACAGCATACTTGTCCCAGTTTTTGGAAAGGAAGCCAAAGCAGTGTCTTAAACCAAGTTTACTAGAATTATACAGGAAGAGAACTTTGATGTTTTTACCTCCCTGCCAGTGCATCACCAACACCACTCCCTGTGCAGCACTACGTGCTGTGCCACGCTACGCCACAAAAGCAATGGCAGCTTTTCCTTGAGCAGACAACAGTTCCTGCCCTGAAACATGAAGATTCACTATCCCAGAAGCTTTGAACCCATTTGCCTGACTGCCAGATTTGTAGCCACTTAATTGAGAAAGAAAATAGAATTCTTTAAAGAAATTACTAAAGTGATTGCTTAAAGTCTTCGAGACACCCTTTAAGGCTTTTCAGATTTTTTCAATGTTGCCTTTTGGCTGCAAAAGACTAACCTGGTTCTGTATCATACCAGCTTAATATGGGCCAGACCTTTAAGTGGTATAAATCACTTGGCTGTGAAGTTAGGGCAATTAATATTAGCTAATCCTTTCCCCTCTCACTTCTCACCCTACAAACCCTCACTATGCAGGTTTTTCTCATGAAGCTAATGAGAGGGGACAGTCAGGTGGTTACAGCACTTGGCTGTGCTCTGGAAATCTTCCTGGTGGCTCTGGATGAAGTGTGGGACCTTATCCTCTTCACAGTTCCCCACCGGAAAATCCAGAATAGCAAGATGATACCATATAACAGCAGTGGCCAGAATAAAGAAAAAAGGTTTTCAGAGAGTGAAGCATCAAATGCATACCCAGCAACAGAGTGACAGTGTTCCCAGGCTCATGAGGATGCTATTTATATTAGGATCGTGCCAGAACAAGTTATACAAAAATCCATCAGAATTACTTTCCTGAGGAAAGACTCTTTCAATGGGTGTAAGTTTGCAATAGCAAGCTCAGGTACAAAAAAAACCATCACGCACAGAAGTTTTGCTGCTCTTTGCTACTTCTGCCCCCCCACACACACGTTCAGCTACTTATAACTTCCTTAACTGACTGCAGAGCGTTCAGTAAAAGTTGCATTAAAACAAGGCCAGTATAATTATAAATAACCTATGACAAAATGCAATACTTGTGCAGGGAAAGCATTTGCTACATCAGCTGTGCCTCAATAGTTTTTAGCAAACCTCAGCATCCAGACCAGGGTGGAGGGGAAGAGACCCTTTTGTAGTCTTTGTTGCTGGCCTTTCGGCAAATACCTTTACTGAGACATCCATTACTATGCCTAGATCTTTTCTCCTCCAAAGTGTTTGATCAAATAATAAACCGATCACTCTGCACAAATCTCTACTGTGTTGTGCTTCACTTCATCTACCATCGTACGACTCTCCGGAGAGAGCACAGTTCACCGGAGCCCACAATTCTGGCTGCAGTTCTCTATCCTATGCTGATTTCTGATGCTTTCTCCATGAACTTAGGAACTGAGAACACACTGGAAGCTGAAAGCCTTGTTCTTCCTAACTTATTATGAGGGAGGACTGTTTCTCACTGGTTACTGAGGTCCCTGCACAGCCTCTGATGTGCTGTTGTGCTTTACAGGTGCGGAGAACCACACTTCTGCAGTAGATGCGCTGCTCGCTCTTTTCTCCCCACTATCTTCCTAAACATCTAGCATTGCTTGCTATACCATACATGCATTTCCCACAGAAATATACACTCCAGAAATTTAGACCATGAGTTTTAAGCTACTTTCTCTTTTATAACAGTCCTTATCACTAATACAACAGGCAACACCCTAGAAAACTTTACCATTGCAGCTTTGCTGTAAAGAAAGAAAAACTACCAATCTGACCCAAACCTACACCGGTAATTTCTTAGATCAGTAGCCACATACCTACCTCTGTCCTTAAAGAGATGAAAATAGGGGAAGACATGGCACTAAATCAAAAGCTACTTCAAATAAACCACGTGGACCCAGAGTCACAAAGATTTTTCTCAGGTGGTGATTTCCAAACTCACAGGGCTTTGCTCAAAGGACCACTTACAGAACTCTCCTTTTGTGCACCAAGATAGGAATTTATTCAGCAGAAATTAAGATGACAATAGATAAAGCCGAATGAGAAGTTCAGCCTCACTTGCATACACATAGCTCCCTGCTACACACCGCAGCACAGGCTGTACTGCCCTCCCCAACAGATTGCAGCAATGGGAGACAAGTAGCCGGGTATATTTAATTGCATTGAAAAAGGGCAGGCTGGTAAAGAGTTTACATAGCAGGGGATACAGAAAAGCCCATATCCCAGCTTGAAATTGGGGATGAGAAACAATAAAACCCACAAACACTACACTGAATGTAAAGAGCATAAAACAATGAAATCACACAAACCAAAACAAGGCATTTATGCATCGTTTTGTATCCAGCTCAGTTGCTGACAAGTGCTTCCTTAATGCAGACATCCATTGCACAGATAACCTGTATGCAAACACTTGACATTTAGTTATTTTGCTACCGATGCCTTAATATCAGTAAATATTTTTAATGCTTGACCCGCTGAGAGACATTTATGAATTTTTTGATCTTTGACTTTTTTAATGCAATGATAAATGTCAAGGCTCCTGCTGCCTTGCTTGTTTCATGTTTAGAGCCATCAGGGATCACCGGCTCCCTAAGAGAGGTGCTCCCAGGGAGCCCAGGCTGAGGCAAAGCGCACAAGCCCCCTCCTCACTCCTGTTGCCTTTGGGACACAGTGATGGGGACCACAGGGAAAGAAGCAGAGGCAAAGGCAGCAAGGGAGATGAAGCAAGGAGGAGAAAAAAGCTACCTAGACTCACCTAAACAGAGTTGGAAACAACCAACCTAGATGAACAACTCTTCAAGCAGAGGTGGTGTATCTCAGGGGGACCTGGACCAGCTGCCCTGTTCTTCCACGGATTTAATCTTTCCCTTCCCAGCAAAACGCTACCTTATAAGTCACAGTAGCTGCTTTATCTGTCACCATTCTTCAGAAAAAACAGCGAGAAGGCGTTTAACCCCATGGCAGGGTCAGAGTGTAACTGCAGCTTTAGCGCCGGGAGCCGGTGGGCGGCTGCAACTCGCCACTTGCCCTGAACTCGCCGCTCGCCGGTGCCCAGCGCTCGGTCCCGACCCCAGCCCGCTCCGGGACCCCGCTCCCGGCCCTCGGTCCCGACCCCGGCCCGCTCCGGGACCCCGCTAACGCACCGCTGGCATAAACCCAGGCAATTTTGGTCCTTTGCCCAGATGCCGCTCAGAAAGCGATGCCCGTTCCAGCCGCTCCATTTACCAGCATCCTCAAAACTTTTGGCTGAGGAGATTTGATGGCGCGTATCATCCACCTTAACGAGCCGGGGCTCGCTTCACTGCCTCACCAGCGGGAAGCGGAGCCTTCGCAGGGAGCAGCCCACAGACCTGTCGCCTTCCCAGCATCCCCACCCCGCGCAGGAGCCACCCCGCGCAGGAGCCACCCCGCACCTCCCACCGCTTTTTGTCCGTGCCCCGTCCTCCGGCCGCGCCGCTCGG
>VXBO01003115.1:59963-93038 GCA_013400135.1 Rhinoptilus africanus | reverse complement strand
CTGTTCCAGGGCTCTGCCACCCTCAGAGTAAAAAAGTTTTTCCTCATGTTGAGATGGAATTTCCTGCGTTCCAGTTTGTGCCCGTTGCCCCTTTGTCCTGTGGCCGGGCATCACTGAAGAGTCTGGCCCCGTCCTCTTGACACCCACCCTTTAGATATTTATAAGCATTGATGAGGTCCCCCTCAGCCTTCTCTTCTCCAGGATAAACAGACCCAGGTCTCTCAGCCTTTCCCCATAAGAGAGATGCTCCAATCCCCTGATCATCTTTGTAGCCCTCCGCTGGACTCTCTCCAGTAGTTCCGTGTCTTTCTTGAACTGTGGAGCCCAGAACTGGACACAATACTCCAGTTGTGGCCTCACCAGGGCAGAGAAAAATGGAAGATGACCTCCCTTGACCTGCTGGACACACTCTTTTTAATGCATCCCAGGAGACCATTGGCCTTCTTGGCCACAAGGTTCATGGTCAACTTGTTGTCCACCAGGACTCCCAGGTCCCTCTCTGCAGAATGATAATAAGAAAGTTCTCATGATTGCATTTGTGGGACACTTCTGCCTCTGACAGTTGTTCCTGATTACATGGTCAAATTAACACCCAGTAAACAAATAGGTGGTTTATAGCGGATTACTGAATGGGTATTTTTCTGGGAATATAAATATGGGTCGGTGTCTGCCAGGGAAGGTATAAGGGTGCCTCAGATTACACCAGACAATGTGGCAAGGCTTTCCGTTTCTTGGCTGGCTGTCTTCCAGCTCTCCCTCGCTCCAAGTTCATTTCTCTTTCGCTTTAAAAGGAACAAGAAAATAATTAAATAAGTAAGCAGACACACAAATTTGCTTTTCAGCAAAACTTGTAACTCAAGGAGTAATCATCACTTTTGCTATGCTTAAACTTTTGCTCAGGGGCTTTACTCCCGTTAGGGAAGCAAGCGTTGTGATATAGGCAGAGGCTCTTTGTTGTACCTTTGAAGCCTTATCTACACGTACAGCCTGTGTTACAGCTATCTCTGTCAGTATTGTTATATTCCCGATGAGCCAACGCTCATTGTTTCAATCAGCTGTTAAAATCAGCAGCAGGCATGAGATCAAATGGGAGTTTTATGATCTGTGTCTAATGCTGGGCAACTCAATTAATTTTTACTAAGTCCTCCGGGCAAATGTATGAAGCAGGCGGTGAAGGGTTTCCCGGTTCATGAGGCTGGCCAGATGCTCCACAGCATCCTCCTGCCTGGAAGTCCCCGCAAGGATGCCTGGAAGCATCAGGAGAAGAGCAAGGAGCTCAGGATCTACTTACAGAGGCACGAGACAGCCAGTGCCTGGGGGTCTGGGGACACCTGGGCAGAAATGCCTGTTTTCTGCATCCCAGCCCCAGCCAGGCCCTTTGGCAGCTGGGATCCAGTATAGCATCCTGGAAAGACTTCCCTTACCCAGTGCCCGTCTGATCAGGCTGATGTTACAGCCTCATACAGCAAGACCGTCACTGTCACAGGACACATCCTTATCTTCCGTCAGCACAGTAACTTCCTTACTTCTGCCTGTGCTCAAACACACTGTGCTCACATCTGTCTGCAGTCGGAAGTGCCAAGTACGATCCCTGTAGCACCATAAGTGAGTCTCTTATCCTTAAAAGACCTTCCTTTAAGGTTTGTCTTCCCTGCGGAAAAAAAGCTGTGTTCCCCACCCCCAGTCCCACCACGCTGGACTAAATGCTATGCTTGAGTTATAGAGACAATGAAGATAAAGCATCTCAGCTGGTCAAGTCGCTGAGAGCATCCCTCCGTCTGGCACAAAGGAGGACCCTGACCAGACAGGTGCTGGCAGGTTTAGCTGTGGTGGTTTAAGGCATGAAGCCCCCCCACCAGCTCTGCCAGAGCTTTCCAGCCCCCAGCAGAGTGAGCAGGACAGGAGACGGGAGACCGCACCTCAGTTCACAATTCAGAATATTATTTACTCTGAAGTGAATGAAACTGCCCAGCACCTCAGCCGTTCATTTTCAGAAAGTAGCAGTGCCGTCTGTCATGTCCAAAGGCATCACCATGAAAGCGATGATGATGAGGACTTACAGAGGAGGCAGGCTTTCACCGCCCTCTTTTTACGTTACTACTTGAAAGCACCCACTGGCTTTATTAAAACAGGGAGAATAACTCATAAAGCTCAAAATCACACAAAATATTAACCGGCCTGTCGAGACCTATTACATGAAAAATACCAAATACATGTTGGCGTTGAGTTTCTTCCCTCAATAGAACATTTCTGCAAACAATTTTCACTCCCAGCACTTCTGATCGTGGAGCTATTGCATTCTAAAAGATAATCCATGCTATTATCACACCTAATTAAATGCTACTTAGCTGTAGAATGTGGGCTCCACTTTATTTTTAGATTCTGTGCAGAAGTGAAATTATCTGATGTAGATAATTCACATAAACGTGGTTTTCTTCAACATTTGGAAGAGAGATTTGTAGCCCATACACACCTACAATGCAAGATTTCTTATGCAACTCCAACAAGCAGAAGGGATAACAAAAAATTGTTGCTTACACCGTAAAAAGCGAGAAAAAATGATGAGAAACTGAAGCAGCAGCTGGCTTTCATAAAAGTAGGCAGAGCAGTTCCAAGCATAGTTTCAAGTTGAAACCACTTTGTTGATGTGTTTAGGAACAAGCTGCGGCAGCTACAGAGAGGTGGCAGAATAGCCTCACACACAGACCTGGAAATACAAGGCAGGGAGGAACCTGTGGCCCGGAGCGGGGACAGCCTGTCTGTGACCACACGGGACTGGATACAGCCCTGATGGAACTGGGGAGCCAAGCAAGCACATGCCATGGCCATGGTTGACCTGGCAAGCCCCTCAAGTCTTCCCTCCATCCACAAGGGATGGTTGGCACAGTTGGAGGCACCTTTTGCTGTGCATCCAGGCTTCATCCCTTGTGTTTAAACAAGCACCGGGACATCTCAGTGACTGCGTTTGCCCTGAGGGACATAATGGGACCAGGAACCAAGCTGAGTTGTCGGCCATCCACAGTGCGTGTTAGCGTGGGGTGTCTGGGCACAGCCTGTGGGGTGACACGCAGGAGGAACCGTGCACAGCAAGCAGCAGAGATGGGATTGCGCTGCTTCCCATTTCCTTCATCCCACATGGTCTCCCAGCCCTGTCTCGGGAGGTTTTGCAGCCATAAACCTCCCTCCTGCCCCACCCCAATTCATGCAATACAAACCCTGCTTCATGCAATAAAACACCATCCGTGGGGGCTGCAGCACAGCTATTGCATTAGTTCAGACAGCATAAATTAGGTATTAAAAAAAAAAAAAAACAAAAACAGAAGGGAAATATCTACACATTAGTACTAATGTCTTAGGGCCAAAGAGGCACCAGATGGGAGACCAGGATCAAGCACTGCACAGCACGGATACAACCAGTCTGTGTCACTTGGCCTCAGGATCAGAGAGCAGTTCCTGGCTCTGTTTACTTAGTGGTAAGTACAGAGCTGGTGGTGCCAGAAGGCTGCACAAGGCTTATTTCTCTGCAGAAATAAGCAAGAGGCACAATCGGTGTCCAGCTTTGCAGACTACCTGGGGAGAATGCAAGCCAGAAAAAAAAAAGCCCCCTACCCAAAAAGCCTCACCCCACATGCTGAGATCAAGGTCATATTAAGGGTATTGGCTCCAGAAGAGTTTTAAAAGGTTTCTGTACCAGGGAGGATGCAGCTCGGTTCTGCACGAGGGAGGGTCCACAGGGCAGCTCCTGGGCTGAGTTGCGGGGAGCACGAGCACTGCGGATGGGACACAGAAAAGGTGAGGGCACATGGAAAAGCTGAGGGCTTTTCCCTGACACAGGCAAGGAGAAGGGCTGGGGGCTGCTGCCTGGGAGCGGCAGACACACGGATACCTGGAGCTGACAGCCTGCCTGCAGCCCAGTGCCCTTATCTGGCTGGGTAAGATGCTAAAGCTGCCATCTCCAAAGGCAAGTTTTCCTTAGCCTTCCAGGTTTGGGACACAGCAAAATGATTGCAGGTGAAAGTATGATTTTTCTCCCTTTTTTTTTTTTTAATTTAGATAATTACAGTAGTTCCATCATCTATTTTTTATTTAAGTGTCATCTTAAACTTCGGTTACACCAGCGAAAACTCAAGTCTTGGCATACCTGTGCCATAACGAAGCTGTCTGGTACTGACCTGCATATCTTCTGCTCTTGAATAGCTGTAACAACGTAAGCTCTTTCCTATTGCATCAACATGAGGGGTGACTGTGTCACTCAAACTGTTATCAGTGTAATTAGAGTGGGACAACTCTTGTGTCTCAGTAAACACCGAGGAGGTGGCTTGGACTGTGACTGCTGCTCTTCTCATCAGGGGAGAGTCTGCTTTGTCACAACCCTCCGAATAAACATGCGCTGTAAAGATGCAGTGGAACTCTATATAAATTACAGCTAAACCAGTTAATTTCCTCATCTGTAAATGTTGGCTGGCTAATTTAATGAGAAAGAAAAGGCTGTAGCCAGAGCAAATCTATCATGTAAAGCAAACAATCTTGCCAGAAAAATATCAACTTAATCTAACAAGTCGATTGGTCTTTCATTCAAATTCTGAGGACTACCTTGTACACTCAAATTACTAGTGACTGAAAATCCTGCAAAAACGTATTGCATTAGGCATGCTAACAGCAATAACCTCCTCATTTTTGAGTGGACTACAACCAAGTGGTGAGGATGACTTCAAATACTCTTTTCAAATGGCTTGGATTATTTTAAGCCATAAATTCAAAGTCTTCTGGGATCACAATAGTTGCTTCTCTGAGCTGTGTTACTGCTTGATAACAGCGGTGAAACACTGCAGACAGATGATAAAGCAGTTTGATGTGAGCTCTTGTGAATGACACCATGGAAGAAATCTGTCCCATGAGACCTGAGGAATGCCAACGATGAAGAAGAGTAATTGCGGTCAGATAAAAATGGCAGCTTGCTCAACACACCAACTTCCTATCTAAATAAATACAATTGAGCACATTTGCTTGGACAAAGGGGATGTTTTGTGTGCATAATTTCTAATCACTTAAGTAACATATATACAGTTCTTTAATTTTTTTCCAGATTTGTATTGAGGAGGCATTACAGTTGAGGAAAACTCAACTGTTGTGACAGCCTGAGCAGTGTGTCTCTCTACATTTTATGAATTCTCATAGATTTATGCAGTTGCATACATATATGCATAAATATACATATATGCAACTGCATATGTGTAGCCAGCGGTCTGTTTGCAGGCCTGTATCTAGTGCCTTCTGAGCCCCAGAAAATGGAGGGTCCTTAGAGCCGGACAATTCCCATTCAAATAGCAGTGTCTCAGACAACAGAATGGTCACATCCCAGGAGAACCACCTCCCTTCAACTCCTTTGCCAGGAGGTGGGATTTAGGGAGCAGCAGAGCTCAGAACAAGAGAACAAGAACTCCGAAGTTAAACCTCGAGTGCAGGTTGGTGGCTGCTCACGCAGAGCAGGCTGCCACCGAGCGAGTGACACGTTGTGCCCAAGTGGCACCTTGCTGACTGTGAGGGAGGTGGGAAGGTCCGATTCTCCAGTCCTTTCCCCTCCTGTCCCCACACCTCCAACCCCAGCAGCCAGCCTGATCCCTCGCTTGCTGCAGTCCCACTGCTGGTCCAACCCATGCCTGAGCCTCTTCATTTGGCTCATCCTGCTCAAACCACTTTGTCCGTCACTGCACAGCAGGACTGCAGTCCTGGTCTCCTCGCAGTGGCTCCAGCACTTGTTGGAGCTGCTCTGAGCCACCCCAGCATTGCAAAAAACCTAACAGAACAGCAAAAGCCTTCCACCTGCTCCTGAGTTAGCATATTGAGTTGTATCAGCAACAGGGCTGCAGTGTACTGGGGATGAAGGTCAGGAGGAAAGACTCACTGAGGGCTGCCTTGGCATCACAATGTCTTTTTTTGGGGGGGTGGGGAGGGGAAGCCTCATTTTCTGCCACGTCGATAAACTGAACTGCCCCACAAAGGGGTTCAGTGAGTGCCAGCATTGGTACACGGGGTGAGATGGGGAGAGCAGGAACAAGAAAGGAAGAAAGAAGGACATGGAGCAAAGAGGAGGACTTCAACTTTTGGCAGAGCTCTTTAGATTTGCTCGGCTGTATCATGCAGCTCTGCTCACTAAAAGGCAGCTGATCACCCAGAAAACTTTCCTTACCCAACGGCCAGACCAGCTCCCTTTCCGCCCTGCACGCCGGGCTGGGGGGGTGCACAGGGAATGGGGTGGGAAGGAGGGGGCGGGGGGAAGAACGGCCAGTGGGAGACCCTGCCTCATCTAACATCGGTTGTGAAACCACAGTCTGAGTGCTAAAACTCACAGCCCACGCTGCAGGCTGGCTTAGGGAACCGAGATGCAATTTTAAAAATGTCAGTAAAACGGTTTTAGAACAACAGTCCCTGGGCAACCTAACAAGTGGTTGCACTTCCACAAGTGAGGGAGCAGGAGTGGAAGAAGGGGCTGCAGGCTGTGGGGTGCAACAGCACTTGCCACTTGCTTCAGGTAACATCGCACGCCAGCCACGTTGCTTCTCCACCCACCCAGAGAAACAAATGGCCAAATGAAAGGACGTGTGTAGCCAAGTTGTCCTGTATGGATGGAGATAATCCCACAGGTAGGGGGAAGGACCTGGACCCAAACTTAACAGCATGTTTAAGCTAAGTTAGGGGTATGTATGCCCCCAGCTCTCCTTCAGCAGCACCCCTTTGTCCGTCACATCCGTTCCCGTCACTTTGGAGATCCACCAGTGATTGTTCCAGCCCCTGCTCCATCAACCATCCTCACTACTGCGTTCTCCCTCTTCCACCTGGCTTGACTCTTGATTCATCTGAGGAGGAGGGAGAAGAGGAAGAAGATATGACTATTAAAGAAACAGCAGCAAGAAAGCTCTCAGGAATTTTACATCAAGCGTTCAGCCTCACTGGAAAAGTGACTTAATTCACTGGGTAGTGAAGCAGTTTTCCCCTTAGAATTAATAAAACAGAGGAGGAGGGACCAGGGACTTAAGAAATACAGCTTACATACACAGGAACAATGTAAAATGATGTAGAGGATGAAGAGACAGGAGCAGGATTGTCCAGATCATCACCTGGGAGGAGGGGAGGTACAGACAGTCCACTGCCTTGGGTGTTTTGTCCGGGAGTGAACACCCAGCACGCATCTTTTACTGTGAGCATTTTCAATACCTATTTCTGAACAGCCACATTCAGCATCATCTTCCTCAGATGAATCAAGATCAGTAAAGTCAATCAAGCGTGAAGGGCAGAAACGGAGGATAATGCTCGGGTGCTCCGTCTCTCAGATGAAGCAGCCAAGATGATTTCAAGCAGTGATCTGCTCATTAATTCCAATAGGGAAAACTGCTTCGCTATCCATTGCACGGCCAATGCTTGCACTTTTCAGGAACACGTTCTCGGTGGGAAGGGGGAGTATGGCTGTGTACATTTTTTACACACTAGTCAAAGTAAGGACTGAAGGCACTTCACGGAGGCCCATGATTTCAGTTCCTGAGGCACTGAATATTGCTGCAGGATGAACAGGAAAACCCAAATGGAGCTTTGTATTTGAAGGTATTTGCGCTGTTGGGGAGCCAGGCTGTTTGTGGCGACTTAGGCAGGTCAGCTATGGGACTGTGCTGCAGTGAGGTGTTTCTACAGAGGGCTGTGGACCTTGCCAGACCTGCTGGACATGCCCACTGTACAGGTTGCTAGCAATGCAATGGTCAGAGTAGGGTGTTGTAAAATTATACCCGAAGGCAGCCTCCTCAGCTTGTCCGATTTTCACCAGGGCTTTGCAAGTCAGCAGTAGGAAACTACATCCAACTCTTTCCAGCTATCACTGTTTGGACCTGGGATAAATCAGACATGTAGTATTCATAGAGAAGGTGAAGAACAGAGTAATTTCTTAACAGAATGTAAATTTCTGGTAGGATTGCTTCTTTTGAAGTCTCACAGCTCAGGATGCACCCTAAACAGTGACCAGGGAAGCACAGTTGAGTCCTGTCTGAGACAAGCCAGCATCGCTGGAGCAATGGTAGATCTACAGGCACACAAATGCCTTTTTCTGCACCTCCTCCTGGGAGAGCTGGGAACTGTAAAAATCAAGTATAAATTGGAAACAAGACCATCTCGGCTTTGTCGTGGTATCAGCTAGATTTCCTCAGAGTACATTTAGATAATAGCACTAAAGAAAATAGCAGCTGGTTTACAGTAGAGCTGCTGTTACCTGTAGCACTCAACCGCTGGCAGAGCTGCAGTAGGTAATTTTGGGGGAAAACTTGTTGCGTATAAGTATGTGAGGGGGAAAAACATAGCACAGATGAGGACCAGGAGGAAAACAACAGCCGCACAGCCACAGACAGGAAAGCAAAGGGAACTGACGCTCACGCAGATGCAGAATAATGAGGTTTGTGGAGATACGATTGACAGCGGGGCTTAGCAGCAGCCCTGAATGGCAGGGACTCTCTTCCAGGAAACAGTATTGCAAATGAAGTGGAAGAAGGAAAGATTATAACAGTGAATCTGACAGGCTGCAAGGCAGGAGAATGCTTTGGCAGGCTGGCGAGCAGCAGTGACACGCTGGCTGCAGCTCCTCTCCTGAGGGCAGCTCACTCCAGCAGCCGCAGAGAGAAGGAGCGGTGAGAAGGGGGCTCAGCCCCGGCAGAGATTTCTGCATACTGCAGAAAACTGAAAATCTTACAAGAAGGACCGTTATTTACACAGTGCTTACATTAAAACCTGTGCTGTCTTGTGTGCCGTTCTCTTGTTTTCTCATCTGTCAAGCTTCTCTGGCTTTATGGTACCCTCCAGTAACACCCTTCATCTCAGAGATGGTGTTTCAGTGTTTCACTGCCGAACTTCTGACTCTCATGCTTCCCTATACACCGGGGTGCAGCAACTGGGACCAGAGCCTGTGGTCAATGGCCCCGTGGGCTTCAGCGAGCATTTAAGGTTCTTTCCTCCTTTGCTTTCTGCTGGGGCAAGTTCCACTGCAAAGACATCTTGGGGTTCGAGATTTCCCTGCAGATGCTGAGGGTAACTCCTTGCCAACAGGGACTTCAGTATAAAGAGGGGGTGGCTGGAAGAAGCCAAGGCTAGCTGAGTCCCAGTCCATCTGCCTGTGCAGGTTTGATGGCTTCTCAAGGATTATCACAGTCCCAGGGCATCATTAGCCTCCAGAGGGTTTGTATGTGGTAGAGAAGAGAGACAGCTGCGAGTTAAGGACCTTCTTCTGGCTTCCCCATGAGCCAGGGAAAAAAGGCCGCTCTGGGGCTCCCTGCAAGCATTTATTCTACAGCCTCCTCCAGGGCAGGCCACCTAGCAGCCTTCCCGGTGGACATTTCCCTATGGATACTGCCTTTTGTGCTTGACTTTGCTTTGTGGACTCCGAAGCAACTGAAAAAAAAAAATCTCCATTTAAAAAACCATGATGCATTTACTCTTCTGTGAAGAAAAGGTTTATAATTAAGTCCTCCAGAGAGGGTTAGAGGTCTGAAATGGGATTTTCTCCCCCTCCTGTTTCTTTACCTTCTTTCCTCCTCAGCACAGACTTGTTTCACAAAACTTTCCATCTCTGACCTCAGAGATGGACATGTTTTCATTTCAGGCACTTGACCTATTGTCCTAGGTATTGTATTCAACCAAACTCAACTCTAAAACCCTCAGAATAAAGGGATTACTATCTCTCTATGAATGTCGTAGAAGTGCTGTAGGAAATGTCAGCTTCACTGTTTCCAGGGTTTGTGTTTAAAGAAAATGGATTACCATGGCAGGCAGGGAATTACCGGTTCCTGACCCCTGCAAATGCTGAGGCAGATGTGGATCTTTATCAAACATCTGAGAAAAAATGGGAGTAAATCTGTGCCACTGCAGTGCAAACACTGCCCCATTTGCTTTGATGTCCTCTGTCCCCCATCCCAGCGGAGGCAGTGCCCACCCAGTCACCCTCATCCGGGGCTCATCCTCATGTCTGAGCCCCAGTTCCAGCTGGGGGACACCCAGGGGTTCAGAAAAACCCCTTGTTTTTCCTCCAGTGCACCCTAGTAAGACTTTTAATGAACAGCACAAGTCTCCAGCTGCTGCTGGATCTTGTTTTCCCCAGGCTTGGTACCACCTGCTTGGATTACCTGTTTTGTAAGGTGAGGCACCTGATGAAAGCTTCTCCTGCAATTAATGGTGACCCCAGTGTGGGCTGCGTGGTGTCAAGCCAGGCTGCTGAGAGCACCCTGAGCCTGTGTGGCTTCTCTGATGTCTAATAATGCAAGTCAACTCACCTGTGCTTGCAGGGGGAGCACACTGGGTACTTGGCTGCCACCTTCATGATATGGGTAGGTACTTGAGATATACAAGATTTCTATTTCCTTATTAAACTTGGCTGAAACTGGCCAAAAATGAATTAGGAATACAAGAGATTCAAAAGGCAAATGTTTTATTAGCTTCCATCTGAAAACATAAGCAAGGCTCAGCCCGAGTTCCCTGTGTTTCCCTAACTCCATCTGACCCAGTGGGCCTGATCCTTTGCCACACTGAGTCCTGCCTCGTCATTTACACCTGAAAGTGCGGGAGAAGTGTTATCACAGCTCTTCACAGGCACCCTCCCCACTAACCACCTCTCCATTTCAGCCTGCTGCCTACCCTTCTCTGACGATGCCCAGGTGTCCAGAAAGCGTGGTGGCACCTGGTGGAGCTCATGGCAGCTCTTTCTAGGGAGAAAGAAGGTAGAGAAGAACCATACTAGGATAGAATCTGGGGAGAACCAAGTCATAGAAAAATCCAGAAACTATGACAAAAGTGTAGGATGAGCTAAAATAAATTCAGTATTAATCTGATGCAAATTTACTTGCAAGCTCCTCGCGTTATTCAGTTAGAGACCAGAGTGCATACGTCAGTACAAAAGCGGTATGTATTATTCAGGAATTCCTTCCCAAGGATTAACTGCTTGCTGGGAAGAATACTGTTCATTTCATTTCCTATAAGGAAAGCATCCATATTTATTAAGAAAATCTCAGAGGCAGGAGATGAGAGGACATCTGGCAGCACTTCTTATACCGTAAGTGGTCTCCAAGCTAGAAATCAGACTTGAAGTAAACAAACAAGCCTGGGCCTTCTCATCTTGCTGTTCTTAAAAATGAGCAGTATGTATAGCTCCTAATTACGGTGACATCTGCTTTGTCCTTAATGAGTGACAACTGATAAAGTCTCTTACCAAAAACTCTATTGACATTACCAACATAATCAATTATAAGTCTTCCCAATATGTGCAGGCAATTAGTGATAATCACATTTCAAATAAGAAGTAAATCTACCACAGGAGTTAATATCTATCTGGAGAGTAAGAATATTTGTGTCATATTTAAATGAGTTTCCTTAATTAATCTGACGCTAAAGTCGGTTCATATTTCCGAAAGTGCATCTCTTCCTTTGTCATCACAAGTCAAGGCAGTTCTCTGAAGCTCTCTTTCCTTTTTTTATTAAAAGCTTTAGAATTGGGGTTTTTGCAGGCTTGTGGGTATCTTTATACATGGGCTCGTCCAAATGGTTCAAATGCTCACAGAGAAAGGACTCACACTTTAAAAAGCTGCAGCACTGCTGCGCTTTGTGTAAGAGGGACAGATATGAGTCTTGCCCTGCATCGATCGGCTGTTACCTGTCAGAGTATGATACAACACTCAGCATTGGATGCAACAACTATAGATCTACAGATCGACATTTAGCTTTTTTTCTCCATTTCAAAATCAGATACGAAATCATATATGAAAAGGTGAAATAATGTATGAAAAGATAATACTGCTGTTAAGATGGAATTTTACAGCATATATAGAAAGGGGCAACTCTGGTGTCAAATGGCTGTGCAGTTGCACTTGCCTTTAGTTTTCAAAATGGGGTGCTTATTAGCAAGAAACTATTTCGTAGCCAAATGAGAGCACAAACCCAACTGTGTAAGTCTGTAAATGCAGAACTTTCCTGCACAGCTTTGTTAATTTGGAAGAACAAATAGCAATATCTGAGCAAACAGTTGTTTCTGCAAGGATCTGTTGGGTTTTTTCCATGTTCGAGATGTTAGCTCTCTAGCTAAACTCATCTCACATCCTCAGCTCAGCCTGTCCTGAGCCTGGATGGTTTAAAAAGGACTATAATCCAGGATGAAACTGCAAGTCAGATCTAGGGCATCTGTGCCTGCAGTATTATTACTGGCCGTTGCATTGTCTACCAGCATCGCTCAATCTGGCTTTGCTTTCTGCTCAGTCTTTGTGGATAGAGTAAATACTCCCTCCAGCTTAGGCTGTGCTTTTTCAATTGCAGGTCTCAAAGCTGACAACAGCTAGGAGGTAAGCATTATTAACCAGACTCGGCTGAAATCTTGGCAGAGCTATTCAGAGCAATTTTTGTGTGAGAGACTGCGTTTGAGATAGGAACCTGCCATGTCAAAGAGCAAGCTTGTCTTTCTGCGTCTGACACAAATCTCCCCGTTAACGTTTTAATAAATGTCACTCCTCAGTCACCTCCTGGGAAAGGATCAGGGTCCAGGACTACAGTTTTTTAAGGGATTGCAGGACAGAGTGCGTTTTTCCAAGTAATAGAGTTTTCTTTCAATTCTGAAAATGAGTCTGGAGTGGTTCATGCCCTGAGTACATAATCATCTCTGGCTTCGCATTTCCTGCTGGATTGCTCTTTTTGCACAGACTTGCATCTATTTTCAAATAATTGCCATTTCCTTTGCCTGCCCTTGAAAACTAGCTCTTCTGTGAGCTAATGTCGAATTCTATCCTCCCTCCATACAATGTGTCACATTGTGCTTTTCTTAAACCAGCTGATGAGAGGCATTAGATACTGTCCACAGGTGACAGAGAGCCTGTTTTAAAGCATCAACAATTTCATTTAGCTTGCTAATTAGAATAAAAACTTTAATAAGTGTTAGCTAGACCAAAAAGGTTAATGCAGGGAGATACTCTTCTATTTGTTGAATTATTGGGGAATTCATAACTGTGGCTACACAGTTAACCATAGACAGAAGAAGGTCAAAAATCCAGCCTGTATGAGCTGCGAGATGCCTGCAGGCCCTTGAGCTGCTCTGCAGGGACCTTCAGGATCTTCCGAACTGTCACCAGTCAGCAGAGGGCAACACAGGCACAAAAACACGGACAAGCTCCGCAGGCTCTTTGGAAATGTGCAACCCAAACCCCCAGCTCCTTCTGCTAACGTGAGCAGGGTCAGGCTTCAACCGACCCCAGCCAAGGATGAAACGTTTTGAAAATCTTCTTTTGTCCAAACACAGCTGATAGGCAAACGAAAGAAACAAAATAAGTAGACCAAACACAGCTGCCAAAGGCCCGGTAGAATAAACCAGAATGTCTACTTGTCATAACCATGTAGCAACTGACCATGGCAAAACCTGTGAGGTGGCCACAAACATTTTAAATGTGCGTTCACCACGGGAAAACAGGGAGAATATTGGAGAATATTCTCGAAATTGGAGAAATAAACAAATGGAAATTTTGGTGTAGCCTTGAAAAGAAAGCTGTAAGAAAGCAACCTTAACCCTTGACAGCAATGGTACAAATACTGCACCAGATCCCAAGGGTGCATAATTCCGTGCAATATTCCTTACACGTACGTAGTGCCCCGGCATCCCAGGGACAGGCGGTATGGAGGGGCTTACCTCCACTCTGCACCTGGGTTTTCCCCCATGGAGGGTGGGCTTCACGTTGGATTGGGCTTCAGGTGAGAGCAGACACGTACGCAATGAGGATGCTCAGCAGAGCCGCAACCCAGGTGAAAACAACGGATAGGAAACGTGGCAGGGCAGAAGCATCCACTGGAGATTTCTGGCCTTTTTTAAAAAATAGTCACTACTTGTATACCAAGTCTCCAAGAATCTGAAAACCCCATCAGCTTGGATCAAATGCCATTTATGCTCTTCTGACAATGACCAGAAGTAGATACCTCCAGAAATGTTTAAGGCAAGGAAATGCCTGTAGAGATAGTGCCCAGAACATCCTGCCAGCCAGTAACAACCTGCAGTAGAGATACTGCCCGGACCACAGGGGCTGTGCTTGCGTTCACCACCCCTCCACCGATTTCTCTGGTGACTCTTTAAACTCTCAGAGACCTTTATCACCCTCCACCTCCTGTGACAAGGAGTTCCATAGAGCCTGTAGTGGTGTTTGAAGAGCTACCTTGGGTTTTGCCCTGAAACCTCCTACCCACTGTTTTCCTTCATGTGCTTGCACTGGAAGAGGTGGGGAAAACCATTCCATGTTCTCCATCATCCTGACGTTCAGGGGCTGCCTTCATCTCTACTGTCACTGCTTCTCCAGCTAGAACCGTAGTTTTTCTTTCTTGTAGGGAAGTAGTTTAATTCCTTTAACCACTTTTGTCATCCTGCTGTGAACCTTTTCCAGTCCTACTCTGACTCTTTGAGAGGCAGTTGAACTTTCCACTTCTGTATTGCAGGAATGACTGTGAATGGTACTAACATAACAATTATAATTGAAGATTATGAAGTTACAACACTATTGCAGCTGCCTATCTGGCTTATCACAATGCAGCAGAGATTTACAATACTTATTATACACCTATAACTTAAACTTATGACAATCAGAAGTCAGCTAATGAAAATCAGAGGATGACAGAAATCATTCCTTCTTCTTTATTCCCCATCCTAGAGAGGAAAAGCATCACAAATGATTGTCTCCTTCCCAATGTGACACAGCATCCTGCATCTTATTCTAATGGCAAATGTTCTGATCTCATTCCCGTAGTTGGAGCAGCAGTTTCAGGTTTCCAAGCCATGCTCAGCATTTCTTTCCTCATCATGAATTCTGCCGTTCCAGCATATCAGAGTTACGATGGTTGCCGTGGTTTGCCTTTTGCTGTTAAAAGATGATGGGCTTTCTAATTTAGCAGTAAGCTGCTCCATGGTCAGGGCCTGGAAGTACCTCCAGCATCTGGTGCGCCAGAGGTAGCTACTGTTCCCCCTTCAGGTCTTTATGACCCAATTTGCATTTTCCCTATGGGTTCTGACCATTTACTGCTTTTTTTTCCTTCTCTTGATGAAAGACAATCAACCACTCGGGCTCCTTGCACAGATTTTTCCATTTTTGGAATGGGAAAAGCACAAATGCAAAATCTGTAGCTGCGGTTGTTACCCGTCTGCTCACTCTGACTGCAAGCATTTATGCAAACCCTGTACGATCGTAACATCCCCCTTGTCCTGGGAGAGAAGTCAGAGAGCATCTGTTGTTCATTTCAGTGGCCAGTCCAGACCAAACCATGACTGCATCCTGGGGCATAGTAGTCTGCTGCAAAAGGATGCCAGCTTTTTGCAGTAGAGTAGGAGGGAAGCATGTTGTTACGGGTGGATAGATCACAGAGTCACAGAATCAAAGGGTTGGAAGGGACCTTAATAGATCATCTAGTCCAACCCCCTGCCAGAGCAGGGCCACCTTAGAGCAGGTTGCACAGGAACCCATCCAGGCGGGTTTTGAATGTCTCCAGAGACGGAAACTCCACCACCTCCCTGGGCAGCCTGTTCCAGGGCTCTGCCACCCTCAAGGGAAAGAAGTTCCTCCTCATGTTTAGGTGGAACTTCCTGTGCTCAAGTTTGTGCCCATTCCCTCTTGTCCTGTCACTGGGCACCACTGAAAAGAGCCTGGTCCCATCCTCCTGACACCCACCCTTCAAGTATTTATAAGCATTGAAAAAATATTCCACAGGTTGCTTGTTTAGATCAGCTAGTATTATTTGGCACCCAGGAATAACGTCTCCTTCTGTGGGAATGTATTGTCAATACATGCAGAGCCATGCGGGGGCTCACACGGTTTGCCAGAGCAAGTGCCGTGCTGTGAGACACGGACGCGTGGGTCCAGACCCTGAACGCCTGGAGGGAATCAAAGCCTCTCCTCCCCATACGGAAGGTGTCTATTCTTCTTGCAGATAAGGAGAGGCTGGCGCGGGACCCGCCGCGCAGCAGGGATGCCTGCACCCCTCCCAGCAGAGCAGCGGCCGTGTCTGCGGGCAGGCACGCCGGCATGGACCCCGGCTGTGAGCTGCTCCACACGTACCAGGAGACGGAGACGGGAGGAAGGATTTCCTCTCCTTGCTTCCCTGCAGCACTTGCACGCAGCCCAAGGGTGAATCACGAGCCTACGACTCCAAGATACCGAGGAGGTTTTCAGCTTCCTGGATGCAACCTACCTCAGCCCCAAAAGAAAGCACTTATTTTGAGCTGTGTGATTCCGACCTCTGCAAAAAATACAAATCAGCTGCACATTTCATTTTGCTGCCCGTTATGGTGGGAGAACTGAAGGCAGAATTTCTCGGGATGTGTTATGAGGAGGCTGGAAAAAATTACACAAGTTGCAAATTTATCTTTTCCAACTGTTTGGTTATTGAAGCCTCTCTCTGACATGACACTGGATAGTTTCAAAACTGATTCATGAGTGTTACGTTGTTGACTGCCAGGAAAAACATAGCACCCCACTGGATCAAAGGACCAGGCAGCCCCATCAAAGAAAGACCAGACACAAGGGATTAAATCTTGCATGTCGCTGGAAACTCACCTATGAAATCAAAAGAAACCCGGAGGTTGTCAGGGGCAATATGCTCAAATTTTATGGTCTTCCAGGACTGAAATATCAGACTCCAACCCAAACCATGTATAAGCACTGCAATTTTCAGCTAGAAAAGGCTGCCAGATGATATGCAGCTGCTTGACTAGAGAACATTGATTTTTGTGATAGGAGAGGTAGGAAATAGTTAAAGTAACTCTGGGTGCTTCTTTTTTAAAAAAAAAATTATATAATCATTATCTTACGAAACAAGTTAAACCTGTTTGAGTGATTAGCAAGTAGGGAATCCAAGGTCAGGATTTGTAAGGGTTGTTCTCCTGCTGCCACCTGCCCACGGGCTGGGTGGGTTTGGGAGAGTGGAGCAGCAGCACATCCCCGGCTGCGGCGGAACCCTGAGACCAGGACAGTGCAGGAGCCTGACACATGGTGTAACACCATCACTGAACAACGAGCTTACATTGATGCTCTCGAATCATCAATCTTAAACCCGAAATCTCCTTAGATAACAAAAACTGTAAGAGTTTGTGAAACCTAGCAGAACATTTTGAGATTTGCTTGCTGCAGCCTAGGTAGGTCAGCAGGAAGCTGTGAAATGTCAGAGTGGGATATCTCTCAATCCGTTCCATCAAACCCACACTGGAGAACAGAAATCCCTGTTCAGATGGACTTTGGCCAATGCTGGAGTACAAAAGTGCATTCAGTGTCTTCCCATCTCTGGGAAGATCTCTGGGGGAGGAAAAGGCTGTCCTGGGAAGTGGAGGCAAGCGGTTACACATCTGTACTTGCCATGGGAAGTTAGGCAGCCTGCCAGGGGGCCAGGAAAGCCCTCAGTTTGGAAAAACAAGTAACCCACAGTGAGCCACTGTGCTGCTACAGGCCATGGAAACCCCTTTGAGCAATCTGGTGGTACGGGAGGCTCCTTCCTCTCAGCCTCTGGTTTGCTACAGCCTCAAGATTTGGTCAGTGAAATGGTGGCAAACATACATTTTAAAATGTACATATGCATTCTTATTCATGAAAGGATACAAAATACTGGCTATTTAAAGTGAAAAAACCCCTAAATATCCTGTGTGTGGCCTAATAGTTTCTTGTTTGTATGTGAAAACTGCTGTCAGCAGTGTGGAGGCTGGTCCATGCATATACTGTCCCAGGAGATCAAGAGGTCCTTTAATTAGAAAAAATTAAGAAACACCATCCTGTCCTGTCCCTGGGAGATCTTTAATTTGGATTTCTTTTCTCCCTGAAATCCCCTCTCCACAGGGGGAGGTGGCAGCTTAAGCAAGTGCTCTGAAGATCATGGGCAGTGTTTAGCCTTATGCCCAGCACAAGGATGTAAATATATGTGTGTGAAGATGTTGAATCAAAAGCAAGAAAGAAAAATGAGGCAGGTCCCAGGATCCATCTGCTGTGCCCCATTCCCTTCCCACTGAAGCACAAGTAGCTGAGGCTCCAGAGGAGCGGGATGCAGCAGTGGGAGGCGGTGTTGCATCACCTGGGTCGAAAGCCGCTCTCAGTTTTCCCTTCATGAATCAAGGGAAAACATCACCCTTAAAAGCCATTCAGAGCAGGAGGCTCTATTCAACTGTCTTTATTTTACCAGTGGGAGCTTTCAGTTTTCCTGCCCTATTTGAAACGATGTGCCTGTTAATGCTTTAAAGTCATTTTGGAAAGGAGCAGCTTTGTAATGCCTGCAGAGTAGAGAGGTTAGGAACTGGCTTTTGCATATAGATTATGTTATCCAGCTCATGGGAAACTGTTCCTGACAGGCAGCTTCAGGGATGGAAATGTCTTTGCTCTGGCTTAGGCAGACCTTATTGCTCCTGCTCCTAATCACGTCGGTGTTGATGAACAGAAAGTTTGTTTTACAGTTGGGAAAAGCCCTCTAGAAGCAGGACTCTGCTGTAAATCAGTGGTTAGCACTCCCTCGATGACCAGTGGTGAACACCAGGCACTGTCAGACAGGGTTTCGCTCACCGCAGAAGCAGACCTTGTCCTGAGATGCCCACACAGGTGCTGTCAGGGTGGCACTCAAAACCCGGCGTTATTCACCTCAGGAGTCTGCAGACGAAGGAGTTGAACTCAGCGAACTCTCCGGAAGCACTTCCTGAAGTTCAACTAATTCCACTAATTTTTCTTTCATAGCTGATAATACTGAACTCTGCTTTAAGGACATCAGGGTCATGCAGTTCACTGTGACACATTTGCTATATTTTCTTTTCCTGGAATTATTCAGCCTTTGTTTCTCCTGCAGTATCTGCCCTGTGCACCGGGACTGACACGTCAGGCAGAGGAACCCCAGAGCCACGATTGGGCGTGCTTGCACCTCGTGTTCTTCTTTAGGGTTTCAGGGCAGAAAACAGAGCTACTGAGAGGAGAATCCAGCCTGTGGCTCATTAAATATGAATAATTCAAAACTTATTGTTTTGTTTCCCGCAGTTTGGTTAATTTGTACTCAGTTGATTAAAAATCACTCTTTGCAAAAATAAATCACTTTAATGACTCAACACCAGACCACAAAATAGGATGTGTAATAATCCATCTAATTCTTTATTCAGCTGGAGGACAAAAAAATCACAACAAAACAAAAAATGCCACACAGTGCTTTGGTTTTATGCTCCACCCGTCGCGCTGTTTGGTGGGGCTCGTTTACCTGCAGGCTCTAGAGCTGCAGTTCCACCTTTCTTGCTTAAATAAGCTTCACTCCTCCGGAGCCGACAAATGCTGCTCTTCCCACCAGTGAGCGCTCCACGGCAGCTCTGAGCTGTGCTCATCCTAGCAATGCTGAGAGAGTTATTTGGTCTCCAAAACACCCTTCCTCAGGCTCTGGCCACCCATGTGCGCTCCTTGGTGCTATGAGGGTACTGCTGAATTGCCTTCCTAAGTCAGCGCGGTGGAGCCCCAGGCCAGACGGGGAGGCGAAAGATAAGGCAGCAAACATAAGACCATGAACCACTGCCTGTGTCTGCTGACAACCATTTCTGCATGTCCAGCTCTGCCAGAGCTGCTAGAAGCCAGGACAGTGTTGACTCCAGGGTGGACAGAGAAAAGAGATGATAGTGGTGTTACCTGTATGTAGGTATGCCTTATAGAAGGATCAGCTCTGTGTTTGAATCCATAGCCAGATTATTTCTCTAGCTTTTCAAATAAGTGTTTTCAACAGACGTGAAATCCCTGACTCCTAAAATCATCCCTCTCCCCAGTCACACAACCACAGTTGCTTTGTGACCTGGAAGCCCATCTGAATTTTATAACCAGTAATTTTGTCACATATTAGCATAATGGTTCACATTATGCTTTGAATATAAGTGCAACTGTTGTCATCACCCTTCACCTTAAGCAGCTGTGATGAAAGCAGTGGGTCTGCAGTGATGATCCATCCTTCTCTTTCAGCCTTTGCAAACTCGCTTTTCTTTAAGAAAGGATCTTACTGTAAGTAGTGGTGTACTGACATACCATGGTGGTTACTGTCCCAAAGAAGTCGCCATGCCAAAAGGGTCCAACCCACGTTTTTAGACAAGAGTTACATGGTAACCGGGTACAACAGGGTAAATCAACAGCCAAGTACTTTCCAAGTATAGATGATACTGCCATTTCCCCCTTGAGAATGAAAATCTGAGCAGCATAAAAAGAGCTGAGACGTTTATCCTGCTCATCTTCACAATTTTTGTGTAAGATCACTAGTAATGCACAGCGTGGAAAGTGAGATTCTTATGCATTACTTCTCCCTCTGCTTCTGAGCATGTATATTCCACCTCCACCCTTCGTATACACATTTAGAGACCCACTGCAACAAGCGTGCCTGTGCACCATTAAATTACCAGCTGTAGTACTGAAACGTGTCTGTCTGACACTGGTCTCACATCCTTTCAGTATGTATATGAAGGAGGCAACAAGAATAGTGCCAGATGGCAATGGGAATGGAAATGATATGACGTACATATGTGATGCAATTTTCTTTTTTTTTTTTTTCCTTGTGAATAAAGCATCTTGTGAAAAGAGGAATCAGATGCAGTATTTATAACAGTCCTTCATAAACATCCCCAAATTCCAAGCAGAAGACAAAAGGCATGAATCATATCACAGCAGGCGCTATAGCTGGGGAAGTGGCCTTTATGAAGATTGCTTCCGTAATTTGGGCTCCAGAATGAAAGAGAGCTGCTCTTAGAAGATCTGTAGGAAGTTGATAATGGCTTATTTAATTGTAGTATCACTAATAAAATCTGGGTTTTCATCAAGAACATTTCCTTAGCTAAAAATGTCATGATTCTTCAAGCTGTAGTTTGATCCCGTTCATTTTGTCTATAAATGATATAAAGCCAAAAAAGCAGATCGGGACATTATAGTTTCCTTTAAAAGGAAACTTTTAGGCTGTGGCTGCAATCCACACCACACAAGAAGACAAAACCCACAGTAAGTGACTTGGTAGGCAGAAATAAAACAATTACTGGTAAAACAGATGCCGTAAAGCAGGGAAAATTCTTCTCTAACTATTATACAGGAAATCATAGAATGATGAGACCATACTTTGCTCTTTATGACTTGACAGCTACAAATCTCCTGTCAATTGATGAGAATCAAAGGCAATCGTCCTCTTGCATGATTCTCCATCCGTTTTGGTGGCAGTTCTATGTTCTTAATCTACAACAGCATTTGGCCCTGTTGAACTTGCATCATATTCCTTGTACCAAAAGAGTATCACCATGTTGATATTATTCATGGGGAAATCCTGAAATAGAAAGGATGTGACCTGAAGCAACTTCTGACGTCTACACCAAAGTTATAACACTCTCTAGATTCCCAGCATTGATGCACACCAAATGTCAAATCAAAGGGATTTATACATACAATTCACTTCAGGCATCCACAACAGAAAATAGTATATATAAATATAATTTAATATTAAAATTCAAATATAAAGTATTAGCCTTCCTGTTTTCCCCACTATTAAACAGGAAAAGTTTGGCAAAGATGACAGCAGATCTCGGATCACCCAGTGATGCCAGCTCTGATTTGTACCTAGATTTTTCCTTCTGAAAGCAGATAGGGATTTTTGGGAAGCAAGTTGTTTGGGACATTAGTGAGCTAGCTGCTGAATATGTTCACTGGTACAGCTACAACAGAAGAGCACAAACCGGTGGCTCCCATAAATCACAGGGAGAGGCAGGGCAGCAACAGCCAACTAATACCCAGTGACTAGGCGCTGATAGTATCATGGTTATCACTGTACCCAGGATGCTGGCTTTGTGCCCTGTTTTGCGTGCCCTGCATGGACTAGTTTGGAGTTTCCTTACCTTTTTATCATTCGCTCCCAATGCAGAAGCTGCAGCTGGATCCAGAAGATGCACAGAGGGCACAAAAGATGTGTGGATCAGAAGGGTGAAGAAGGTCTTTCGCTCGCACACAGATATTTTGGCACAACCTACCTCACCCTGTTTAAAGTACTCAGCAGCTGGGCATCACTTCATAGCATTTACGACAGGAGAAGTGCTGGTGGTCAGGGCAGAGAGACAGGTAGAGTCCAGCAAGGAATCCTGCACAGTACCACTGCCTTGGTGGCTAAGCATCAGGAAAGCCAGAAGGAAAAGGATACAATGAGATGCTAATGGAAATATATCACCTCCAGCTTGCTAGGACTGCAGTCCAAGCCATGAGAAGATAAGGCTGGAGCATTCCTTTGCACTGTACCGTCAAACCAAAGAACTGAAAATGATAGCTGACAACAGCTTTGAGGGAAAAAATTAATAAAAGGAGAGCTTTCTCAACCAAAGCTTCAAAGCATGAAAGCACAAAGTAATCTCAGAGCTGTCTACTTGCAACCAGTATCAGGCTGCCTGCAGATGACTCCACACAATAATAATAGCCTCAAGGGGATAGGTAACAAAGGATACTATGAGCGCCGCAAAATCAAATACTGCCAGCTAATACCATCCCCGTCCCACATAAGTCATGGCTGAAACGATACTCTGTGCTCCCTAATAGCCGTTTTACAGGTTGTGTGATGTTGCATGGCATTCAGGGAAGTTCATCAGCATGAAAAACAGGGTGGGAGGGAGGAAGATTTATTGTGCAGAAATGTACAGCATGGTCATGGCTGAAAGCTATGCACTGTTATTGCTTCTATGCAAATTGGAGAAAATTTGATCACATTCAGTGTTGTACATTTGCATCAGCAGGGAAAAAAAGTCTACAGTCATTATTTTAGAAAATGAAAAAATTCAAAGTATAATGAGAAAATAAACATCATCTGTCATTTTTTGCTAGCTGAAGAAACTGTTAGTGTTCAGGAAAAAAAATTACTTTGGGGGGTAACTATTACCTTGATTTCAGTTTTATTGTCTAGGTGGTGGGACTCAGTAGCTGAGGCAGGCGTGCTCTGATAATGCCAGCAGTGTCACAACGCTCTGAGGATGACAGCTTATTTTCTCATGACTTCTTAAAATACAGAGGACTGTCTCGCTGATACTATCTCGCAAGAGTCAGCGATGAGGAAACTGAAGCCATTAATACAACACCACTGCAGCTGCATCCATCAGATCTGCTCCCGAGGGACGTTAAAGCATCCGTTACTTTTCACCTTTCCGAAGTAACTGCAATTGTTTTCCACCTGCAACCTCATCATCCTGCTGAGATATTTCTACATCACATCCATTACTGAAGGGGAATGCGTAATATATCATCAACAAGCAAACAGCCACTCACACTGTCTTCTTAAATTCCTTTATCACCACAGAACACATTAATGTACTATAATAGCTATACTCATGTCCTAATCTGCAACCATTGCGTTCCTTCCATTATGTGCAGTGATTATATGGTTGTTGCACAGGTATTAAATGCTAACAGCTGTGAAATATCATAAAGTCTCTTTTTTTTTGGCACAAGACCAACAGAACTACAAATCCTACCTTGCTCACATTTTTTCCATTGCAAATTCATCTTTGAAGAGAATTGCCACTGCATGTCAACGAATTCTTCCCACACGCTGCTCAAAAAGAATATTACTATTCAACAGCCTGGTGATTTGTCATCATTCAGTGGAGAGTGAGTCGGAGTGGGGTTTTCTGTTGCCTGGAGGTGGCGAGGGATAGCTGGGGTGCAGCTGCTGCAGGGGCAGGAGCAACAACCCTGGCTCAGCACCTGATGGCCTACGCCTGCATTAACAAGGTGAGTGGGGCCGTGGTGTGAAATGCTCTGATTTATACACAACTTTCTTTGCTTTACAGTTCTTGTATCTGCTTTAAGTGGGGAGAGAAAAATTTGACTTCCACAGCAAGTCACTCTTTATGACCCCCTCGCCCTCCCTAAATTATTAGTAAGTGGCATATATTTGCTTTTAGCTTCTAATTACAAATATGAAGTGGTACTCCAATATTAGGCAAAGTATGTTTTACAGCATTTTTTTTTCTGAAAGAAATCTTTACATAATATTTAGGTAAATGAGGTAGTCTACAGCCAGTGTTTTTTCAGCTGAGTGAATCTTTGATGTCCAAAAAAAGGGAGAAACAACTAAAATTTAAGAGTCATTTTATAGCATTGGTATAATGTTTAATCATAGAACAACAGGAGAGGAGAGGAGAGGAGAGGAGAGGAGAGGAGAAAATTTCCTCCCTGCTTCCCTTTGAAACTTGATCTGGTAGCTGATGCTGCCTCTCCTCCCAGCTGCTGCCTTCTTTTTTAGGGACTAGGGGAAGATGTGGTCATCCTTTAGAGAAGAGATGCGTAAGTGACATTTCACAAGCTCCATTTTCAAGATACCCCATTGCTTATCCCAATCCATGTGCATTTACCCTGGGGATTTATTAATTAATTCATTCATTTACTTTCATGCAGTATCTTCTATCTAAATTCAGATCACTTTATCGTGAGCTGTGTCCTCTGCAGGGCGGCAGGGGTGCTGCTGCATTACTATCCCCTCTTCCCTTCTGCCCCAATTTATTCCCTGGCTCTGGGCCACACTTTACTGGTGAGCTGCTTCTTACCAAAATCGGATTTCCTCCGCTAGATCCCTGCCAGGCAGGACTCAGCTACACAAGCAAATAGGATCAGTGCTTACCATGTCACTGAGCAGAGATGCCGGCAGGGCAGGTCTCCTTGTGACTGGGGAGTTTTGCCCACCTGCATGGGGTTCCACTAGTCTAGCCCCTGAGGACAAGAAGCGGTGATGCTGGGGCTGTGCCTTCCTTCTGTTTTTCCCAAGTAAGAACGGCTTTTCACCATTGTTAGGGCCCATTGCAGCCTGTCAGCCAAACAAGAATCAAAAAAATGCATGTCACCTTTGCTTTGTGTCCCCTGGAATACCCTACCAGTAACGTAAAGGTCAGAGCTTGAAAAAAACAGCAGCAGAGGAATCTCTGTCTCCAAGGCTTCCCCTTCACTTTGCTGGAGTTGTCTTCAGTGTTCTGCCATCCTCTTAAATCCTGGTTCTTTCAACAAATCTAGCCACTAAAATGCATGTAATCAAACAAGACTTTTTGGAACTTCACTTTCCTCTATGGCAGAGAGTGTGATTCTTTAATTTTTCAAATTTTGTTATAAATTTCCACCATTTGCTATAGGATGTCACACTACGTGATTCTGAAATTAGGGTGAATTTTCTAACAGCTTAGAAAAAAACCCCACTCTTGAAATGCTGAGGATAGTATTATTCTCTTCCATACAGGGTTCCCTGGACCCTGTAAGTACACCCTTTTCCTTCAGTTGTAATCATTAAAAAGGTAATTAGTATAATGGGTTTGTAAAAGTCTGAGGTGATTTCACAAAAAAAGTATAAAATACTTTATGCTGAGCTCAGCATGAATGAACTGTGAAATTGTATTGGATTTAGACTGAAGAATTGCACTAGGATGGAAAATTAAATCAGTCTTTAATCAGTAATTTCAGGATACTTACTTATTAAAAAAAATGTATTTTGCTCCTCTCAATTAAAGTAGGCTTGAGGCTAAATTCATTTCAGCAGCTTTTCAAAAACAGGTAAATAATACCAATCTTACTAAGAATGAAGTGCAAATTAGTTCAAATACTGATACCAAATTTTCTTCAGAAAATGCAGAATACTGATGTGCTGATTACAGCTGCAATTAATAGTGTCGGCCTAATGGGCATGCATTAACAAATGTGATTTATACCTAGCAGATCCAAATGCCCCATTTTCCTTTCAGTGCATATATCTGCCTGCTATGGAACAGCTAATATTTGTCAGCTTCCTCTTCTGGCCAGTCTTTGTCCCCCCATGACCTTTGGGAGGCTGTGACATGGCAATTAAAAGTATTTCAAAGATCTGAGGTTGCACCGTGATTGTAACCATTATAAGTAAGTGTGAACTATTTTCTCCCCACAGCCTTTCAGGGCACAAACCTCACTTGCAGACCAAGTATGAAGATGAAGTCAATCTCACCTCACCTCAACCACCCTGAAGGGAGGTATCTAGTCTACACCACATGCCCAGGTAACAGTATGGGAAGAAGAGAAGATGGAAACCTCCAGAAAACAATTTAGCCGCAGCTCAACCACCTTTCACCTCTCTTTGTCCAGGCTTTGACAAAGCAGACAACAAAGAACAGACAGCATATTGCCTGTGATTTGCTCAGGATCCAATGAAATGACAAGAGGAAACGACATTGCAAGAGCAATCATGTCAGAACTCCTGCAAACGTGAGCTGAATTTGCTCACAGCAATAAGGAACAACTCCCAGAGAGGACCCCAGTGTAACAGCCACCAAAGGTACAGCTTAATGAACTGAAACTTCAGTATCTTTAACCACAAGCCTGTTCCTTGCTGTCACACCATGAAAAAAAAAAGTAGTATTTAACGGAACTGAATTCTTATTTCACTTTACTGTGTGGCCAGAAAACCAATTGTAAAGGACCAGTGACGGCAGAAGCAAACAGCCAAAGCATAGTGAAAACTGAGAGCTGGCTCAGCTTAGCACAGCCACCAAAAAAGCTCTGGGTCTAATTCACATGGGAAAGCAGTAGAAGTGCCACTCCACGGGCAGCCGACACCGCTTTTGGTTCCTCACGACCTGTGAAGAGGCAATCGTGATGACAACAGCTCATTGCTGTGGGCTGGATCCCTGCTCCAGGCGTCCTTGAGAGAGGAGGCAGCGCGTCCGGGCTGGGTGGCCTTGAGCTCAGCTTCATGGCTCTGCCGCTGCGAGTCCCTGAGCTTTGGATGGACAGATCACGTCACAGGGCAAATTTGATCCAGATTAGCTGTAGGCATTACAGTCACACTTAAGTCAAATTAACTCAAGATAGCGTTTGGTTAGAATCACATTTTCATACCGATTTTACACAGTAAAGGGAGATAGCCTGTGGCTGTCATGTAGGCAAAGCATTGAAGTGGTTCGGTCAGACTCTACCTGATCTGCAATAAATCTTATCAGTGTAAAGTAGCATTAGTGGTTTGGATCCAGGATAAGGCATACTAAAATTGGATTTCCTGTTTTATTAACCCAAGGGCTGAGGACAATAACAGTGGCAGTCAGAAGTGTTATTCCTGATCAGAGATTAAAAAGAAATTGCTGAGTGTGGAGACAAGATATCATAAATTAATCTCTCCTTGATTCACCCAGTAAATCAGTAAAGATCTTTTAAATAATTACATTAATTGTTGATATCTTCTGAACATGCCAAAAAGACAGGTGAAAGAAATGCAACACCCTGTCAACCTCACGCTAACCCAAGCTTACACAAGGGTGGTCGAGGTGAGGAAGGTTGGTACCTCCTGCACAGGCAGAGCTCTCCCGGAGCCTGAGAGGGGTGCCAGGCCCTCAAGATACCCAGAGCCGGGAACAAAACGAGGGGCACTCTGGAGCTTCTTATACAATCCTTTAAAATCATTTAACAAAAGCCACAGTTAGGAAACACGCAATAGAAAAGAGAAACTTCAATCTATGATATTTCTGAAAAAGCGTGTCTCCATTTATCTCTTAAAGCATTTTTAGTTTTGGGGTTTTTTTAATAAAACAACAGTACTATATCTAGCGATGTGATTGTCCAATCCTCAAAGAGTTTTAAACAAAAGAAGAGGGGAAAAAAGAGGATGTTTCAAGTACTCACGGTCTCACATGGCTGGCTTTTACTGATGTGAAAATTATCTACACTTGAATACAGTATGTGAGACTGTGAATTGATTTCATGATTCTGTTTGAATTATTGAAGACATTCAGTAATGTCTTCACTAATGTCTTTCTGTTTGAAAAATAACAGAAATGTTCAGTTTTGAAAGAGGAAGTTTTCTGCTACTGTCCTAGAGAATGCATACAAGTTCAGGCTCAGAAGTTTTTCTCAACATAGAAGTAAGAGAGTTTATTCAAGTTTAAAAAGAAAAAGTATGAAAAGGTGTAACCACTTTGACACAGAGACTGAACTGCCAATGTTGAAATGTGTGCGGATGGAGCAGGACAGGCAGAAAGTGAAAGCACTGAGAAACAAAAGCGAAGCTAAGGCCACCAGGAGGCCTCCACCAAAAAGAAGTGGTCAGAGTAGAAGGGATGTAGAAAGCTAGGCAGAAGATGCACCAAAGGAAGGCACGGGGTTGCAGGGAGCTTGGAGTGGCAAGGAAAAAAACCATCATGACCCAGTCAACAAGAATGAGAAAGTAAGCAGCAGAGAACAGCCGACTGGAAGGAAAGAAAAGGAACAAAGAACTTTGCGAGTCTTTTTTCTGTTTGCCAAATTAATTTTGTAATCAAGCCCCTAAGTGCTTTACCAGCAGTTCTTTTTCACATTAAGCAGTTTTAGCGGTCACGGGCATGCCATGCAAAAACAGTCAGGGGGAGCAGACAGCATAGCTATGAACAGGAGGTTTGCTGTTTGTAAGGCACACTGTCACCATCGTCTCTGTTTTGCAAAAACGCTTGATAACTGCTTTTCAGTTTCCCCACCACAAACCTCATTTTAAAAATAGACAGAAGGCAAAACTTGCTTCCACAGCGAGGCAAGCTTAACGCTCAGCAAGTTCTGATCGAGTTCAGAAAGTCACTTGCAAAGCTATCTGGAAAATACTTGTACCTTCTCACAATAAAAAAAAAAAAAAACCAAACAAAAAACCAACACACCCAGACCCATGTGAAGAACTAAGTTTCTCCGGGATTTTCTGCAATGTCTTGCAACTTCTTGGCAGCCATCTGAAAAAAGAAAGAAAAATAGTAATATAACCCTAGACCACATTCAGAAAATGCACTGACTCCTATTACAACAAATTCCCCAAACAATTTTAACAGTGCCAAGTTTATGTGTATATAATGGAAGATTTCCCATTCCCATTCCCATTCCCAGCCTGAACCCACCCCCCGCCCCGTGAAGATGATGACCATCTTCAACTGTGCCTGAAATCACAACTGTTTCATAAAACCCCTCAGATGCACAGTGCTGGAGGCTGAGAGGATTTACCAGTTATGCTTGTCCCCTGTTTCATTCTTCCTTACATCTGCTGTTGGCCTCAATCAAAGATAGGAGGCTTCACGGCAGTTCATGCTAGCAAGCTTACACCCAAACCACTGAAACGCACAGGCTTTCTGGCCTTTTCCAGAGGCAACCGGCATCTCCGAGATCATCACTTTTTACCCCCTGGAGATGGGTGAGAGCATGTATCTTGTTTGTCAAAACAAAAGCAGCCCCTAGAATGAAATAAAAAGAAAGAGTATGAAATAACAAGATGGTTTACTGAGCAGGTGATGCACTTCAAAGGAGAAATTCCCCATCCTGAGCTATTGCCTGCCTTAGCTGTGTGCTACAACATAGGGGCCTACTTGGTCACCCCCTCCCATGCCAGGCACACCCCTGTCATCGGGAAAGAAATACTGACACAAATCTTGGGCTGCATGGAAGGGAAAGAGCAGGTTGCACAGCCAAACTGAGACTGGCTGGATACTACAGCAGCCTGATACACATTTATACAGCTGAACAATTCAGGGCAAGACTGCCTGTAAGTAACTGTGCATGTTGTAACCCAAAGAATGCATTTTCATGCAGCCTTGCTTGAGTGCTTTCTCCTCTTCATTAATTCATACAGCCTTTGCCTTGTACATCCCATGTTATGCTCCCAGTTTTTGTGAAATCTTCTCAAAATGCTACCTCTGTTCTTCTATCAGCACTGAAGCTCTACTAAAATAAGAATGGCTATACTGAGTAGACAAAAGCCCATCTAGTTCAAATTCCCCTTTCCAACAGTGGCAAGTAACAGATGCCCAGGGAACAGGATAAAGAACAAGCAAATGTGCTGACTGTTCTCTGTATATCTTCCCTGCTTCCAGGAATCAGCAGTTCAGGAACTTTCTGAACCAGGAACTGCATCTGTCATGGTTAAGTTCTTGGGTTTAATAGGTCCCCAAAGGACCTATTTAAGGTGCTTAAACTGAAGCTTCACACATTATTAAATTGGATAAACTGAATACCTCCCCTTTATAAGTGACCCAATTTCCAAAGGAATGGAGCTGCTCTGTATTTACTTTCCCTGTGGGAGCAGTAAATAGCGTTCAGTACTATTCTAAAAGAAATTCACTTATTATGATGCCTAAAGCTGGATCCAAGTGCCATATTATTTTCAACGATATTACCCCATCTTCCTGTATAAGAAATCTTGCAAGGAGCTTATCTGAAAACAGTACATGACAAATCTGCTTCGGGCATTCTGATAATTTGAAGAACCCAGGGAATTTTCCTGCTGCTGTTCAGTGATACCTAGGAGACCATCAGGAAACCTACTGTCTCAGCATTTTAAAAGGAAGAGTGTAATTGGGATAAATACCCCGTGATGTTTATGTGCACAAATCCACAGCAGAATCATGCCGAGGAAGGAGATATTTCAGTTAGAGAACCACTTTTCAGATTTTTTTGAAAGGTATTTGGAAAATGAGGGAAATTTTGTATCTGAGTGTTTTCTGATGGATAGGAATAAGGACTGATAATTGTGTCCCCTGCTGCTTTGAATGTCAAGAACAATTTTGGTGGTCAATTAGTGAGGAAAAATACTATTAGCACCTCAAACAAAGCAAGGCAGAGTGGTGTCTTTCCTCTACTGAAACCTTTCACAGGTTGCCCCGTGAGACCAGTTGTTTTTTCCTGAGAATCCAAAGCTGGGAAGAGCACATGAGATCGGCTATGCCCTGCCTGTGGTACAGGCACAGTCTCACTCACCCTAATTCAAACTCCTCCAAGTGATAGAGCCTTTGTCTCTTGCCTTGGAGTCCTTCCAGCTCAGCCTTGGGACTGATGCACAGTCCCCTGGGAGAACAGCAGCAAATCTCCCACTGGCTTTGAAAGAGCTGAACAGCTCATCATCTGTCACCACCAGGAAGTCCTCCTGATGGTACTCAGCTTAAATAGTTGTATCCTGAATACACTGCTTACTGGTCTTGGTGAAGCTCTCTGCTTCACCAAAATGCTGCTGCCTCTCTTAAGGGTGATGGCAGATGATAAGTCCTTATCTCTGAAAAGGGAATGCAGCTGGCCAGTCCCACCAACTTTACTAGGAGCGAAAAGCACTTTTCTTTAGCTAGCTGGAAAAGCACTTTGCTTTCGCAAAATTTTAAGAGCAGATAAAATTTACCAACCTCCTGCAACAGAACAGTATGTGACTCAGACGCAGCCACTCCAGCCCTGCCTCAATTGCTTACTTTCAGTTCTTCATTCCTCGTTTTAGGGAATTGTTTACTTTAAATTTAAAAACAAAGAAAGTTAGAAAAAAAAGGAAAGAAACCCACTGTTCAGATTAAAAGATTCTTCTATGCAGAAGGATGCCTTTGTCCACTTCTGCAAATGGATAAAGTGGAATACAGGCCAAAGAGAGAAGCACTTTGCTGAGTCACGGTAGCCAGTAATATCTCCAGCCTGCTGTTGATCATCCCCACCCTATAAACGGCTTTGCAGGGAGGGGACAGAGAGTGGCAGGCAGGATAGCATTACCATGTTACCATTATTTGTTTTTCAAAGCATTTTTGCAAGGTGCTAAACTGGAGCTGTAAACCAGCTCAATAGAAATTCTGTGTTAAGCAATGCAGTCATATTTAACACAAGTGAAATTACCTATTTACAGCGAAGAAGAACCATCATACGTCTAATACATAAATGGAATTGAAAGCAAAACAGGAAGGAAAAAAAAAAAAAAACCAAGCAAAACCCCCACACACAGAACCAAGCAGCTGCATAAAATAAATTTAAAATCCCCAAGAAGCCTGAAAGCCAGCCATGGCAGGACAAATAGCTTTGTTTTGGATGGGACAAAACAGCAGTGGGCTGTCTGCACATGCTGCACCTGAGGGGAGCTGCAGAATTCTCCTCCACTGAGTCATCTAAACAGAAAAGTCACAAGGGTGAAACGCTTTCAATGGAATTATCTAAATCTGAGATATGGAATAATCAGAGATGAGCACTGAGGGCTTGCAAATACACGAGTGTGAGAGGGAAACAACTGAAAAGCAAAACTACAGAATAAACCACACCATTTGGAAGTGGTTGCCGTTATGTGGTGTGCGTGATTAGAGGTCAGCAAGAAAGAATGTTGGTTCTGTTATGATTATCTAATTCAGAGAAAATAAATATCTCCTGATGCCTTACAAGTGTCTGAGGACTCAAACAAGCACAAATTTTCAACACAGCACTTAAGAACAGTAGTAAGTACCATATGGCATGGGGACGACAGTGGCAGTGCTCGTGCCGTGACAGTGGGGTTCAGAATGACAGTCCTGTTTTAAGTGATGCCAGCTCAGTGGGATGTCCTTGCTCATCTATATTACTTTTCAAGCACCTTCTTCCACCCTGGAAGTCACAGATATTCGGGAGTGCAAAAAGACAAAAATGTTGTTATTATTTATGATTATCTATGGCTTTCAGTTATCCTGTGGGGCAAGAGGAGACTCAGACCAAATGCCACACAGTGTGGACGGGGCCAGCCGGAGGAGAGACTGGTGAAGGTATGAGCCTCCCTGTGCTACTTGGGCTGTGACCACTTGCTGGGGCAGGTGCCTTCACCTGTGTAAATAGCCAAAGGTCAGAGATGCCATTTTAGGCCCTGAAAAGCAGCGATGATCTCCACTGAGTGAAAAGTAATGATATGAATCCTGCACGGGTTTTCTCTGGGTTGTGTGATAGTAACAGTCTCTCCTTGTCTTTTCAGAACTGTGTGGTTTGGTTTGTTGCACAAATTTTCCTGATCATGTTTTCTTTCAGTCTCGTATTTAAATCTTCATCACTACTCTGTTGCCAGGGCTCGCATTCAACCTTCAGCAACCAACTCAGTTATACTGAAAACAAAACAGTTACATCTAAACCCAGGCATGCCTCTGCAGAATTATGCAGCTTATTCCCTTCTCCTTTCCCCCAGCAGTACTATTTGCAGAACTTCTTTCATTTATCTCCATTTGCCATGCCTGTGAGCAGGACGCAGGGTATGCAAGGTTTCTGCAGAACTGCGTTTTGTATAAAACTGACTCTCTGCAGAAAGCGTGCTTCTCTCTTCCCTCTTTAGGTTTCT
>VXBO01003115.1:5313-59941 GCA_013400135.1 Rhinoptilus africanus | reverse complement strand
TTTTTTTTTTTAATTTTTGTCAAGGTAGCCTTGAAAACATGAATTGAATTCAAGTAGATATAGTTCTTCTCACTGTCACTTTGTAACCCACAAATGATTTGTAGAAGGCTAAGGTTCTCCATGATCTCAGTAGATAGTTATCATGGAAAATTAAAGTCGCCTCAATTTTAAAAAGTACTTAACATCTTAGAAGGCAATTAAATTCACGTTTTACGTGACAATACTATTTATTACAACACCAATAATTTTTTCAGCAAAGAAATGTGACTATCCAGATCTCCAAAATGTGTCCAACTTCATCAATAGCATTTGCTAGAAAAAAATGTTTATAATATTAGTGTTTTGTATATGTATATATCTACACAAAATGAAAAATTGCACTTTTTTGCAGCAACAAAGTTGTCTGAGAATGCAATCATAGCAATCACTGAATAACAAGATCTTCACACATAAGTCATGCATAATTCCTTGAAATGTAGGAGGCTTTGCTTGAAAATTTCTGTCACTGAAGGTAATACAATGTCTTTGCCCTTTGACCAGTGCTGGTGTGATCCCCCAAAAGTATCCTTGTTCTGAACTTTGACTTTCATTACATGTCTCATTTTTTCCATGCACAAAAGCAACATCCCACCTGCAAAGATGAGTGATCGGTTTGGTTTTTAAGATTTTTTGATGGAAAGCTTAGCAAGTGCTCCCAGAAAGCCTGACCTCCACAAGTGAATACATGCACTTCTTCAAATCTTGACGCATTGAGGAAGTCAGTAAACAAACAATACAAATTGCAAAGCTGCAGCCACCACATGCCTGTGACCTTTGTGGAGTCTGCTCACCAGCATGTCACTCAAATTTGGGCCAACGTGAATATTGGTGATAGGGGAGAGAGGAAGCTAGTTTGCCATGTATTCTGTTATTTGAAAATGCTTGATTTCAAAGGATAAGCATCATCTGACTAAGTCTGATCTTAAAATTCAATCACTTCTGTCCCTTTTAGTTCTCCTTGCAGGGGAAGACTGGGAACAAGGGAGGGCAGTGTCTATTGGAGTGCACCAGTGTGAGGGTTATCTTATAGTGCCTGTTGGCACTATAAGATACTCGTGAGCAGGCTTCAAGCTGTTGGACAAAGATAATCAGGTGCTTAGAGGTGCCCAGGTCACCCTGCAGCCTTGCATCCAGCATTGGAGAGGCCATAATTTTGCTGGAGCCACTTGGCTCTGCAAACCCAACCCCAAAGTTCAACACAGCTACTGGAGGTAGGAAGGACAGAAGCAGAGGACGTCTGGAGCACAGAGCCAGAGCTCCGTTCTTTGGCACTGGGAAGGCTGTCCTGAAGGGACTGCTAGCTAAAACAAGTTTTGTCCAGCAACCTGGGCTCTACTCAGATGCTCGTGTTCATGAGTGACCTGCTTTTCAGCACAGACGTACTTAGCAAGAAACCCAATGAGGGTCTGGATAATATCCTTCTGAGGAACAACTGAAAGTTCCCACAGGCTTAAAATCCCTTCTTCATTACATCCACATAAATGTCACTGGCTGGCTGAGTGACCTGAACAGCCTCTCTCATCTAGCAGCCCATTTGCCTGTAACCCTCACATGATTGTTTTTGCTTTACCTTGTGACAAATGAAATACTGTCACAGGATGAATCAGACTTTGGACCCGGATGGGTCGAGGAGAAGGACAATACTCTCTACAGTTGATTCCAGGCCAGAGCTGCACTTCTTTTGAACCGCTGCCTGTCTGTGTTTGTGTGTCTCTGTGCACAGCCTTATATGCCAGAGTAAACCAACTCACCACCTAAGGTAAATGATCAAGGCCACTGAGATTGTACGTTGGGTTGGTCCTATGCTAAGAGACATGACAGGCCAGTGTTGTCCCTAAATTTGGGACTGAATGACATGTCACATGTCAGTGAAACAAATTAAAGCTTTAGTCGAGATCATATGACCCATGCTACAGTTAATCTGGCTTCAGTTTATGAAGGAACTGAATATTCACAAAGTTATTAAAGTGCACTTCTCGTTTTAGGAGAAAAGCTACATCAGGGAACCTTTGAAGTTTTGATGTGCTTTTAGCAAATACGACTTTTTGCAGTATTTGTAATTGAAAAGCAGTATTTAAGACTGAGAGGAGGTCATTTGGGCACCTACCTACTCCTCAACCATGTCATCTGTCCTTGTACCATATCCGTGAGGAGACCAGAATCGTCTCAGTGTCTTAAGGTGACAGGGTACCACCGAGAACGAAGAGAGCAGGGGTACTGTGGGTGTCCGTCCCACCTCAAAGCAGAGAGAAACCAGCACCCATAACCCAAGGAGCAGCCATCATCAGTGAGCAGATAAGGCACACCACACCTGTACCGCTTGTACAAGAAAACACATCCTGCGGTTTTGCAGGTGCCAGGCTGTGCTCCCTCCGTTGCGTACACCAACGTGGGTAGAGGTCCTCTCTAAACAGCAGAACCGAGGATCCCCACCAGCATGACCTCTCTTGTCGAGCTGAAGCATATGCCACAGCACCTGTGCCAACGGAGACACCACGCCTTTGCCCTGACGCCCGGCACCAGGTACGTCAGACTTGGAAGGAATGAGAGGTATCAACGGGAGACCAGCTGGTGGCCAGTAAACGTTGCTGTTACACACCCTGAACAGCCAAGAGAGCGCGTGGAAGGGGAGCAGCTGTCATAAAACCTCTAAATCATGTCGTCTGAGAGCGGAAAATGCGGCAGCACTGAACAGAAACAACCCGCAGCTTCCTCCTCGGCTATAGCAGGGTGCATCGGCCCCCCCAGGGCAAGCTGACCCCAGGGGCCCAGCCGCGCTGCAGGCAGAGGGACTGGGTTCCACTGGGTTCCACTGGGTTCACTGGTATGGTGTCAGGGGAGGCCAGAGGCACCGCTGATAAGAAACATCCTCCTTGCGCAACCAGCCAAAACAAACCGGCCCAGTAAGCACTGGGCGACAGCAACGCCTGTCACGCTGCTGCCCGGGGGGGTGAAAAATCACAAAACTGCTGATTTGTCACCATTTCCAGCAGCCGCACCACCTGTGCNGCGGGGCGGAGCGTGTCGGGTGTTTTCCCCTCGCGTCGTGAGTTAATCTTGTGGCGCTGTGCGGTGGTCGGCAGGGCTGAGCGCCGGGGGAGGGCGAGGAAGAGATGAGGAAGGTCCTGTGCGTGGAGCCCGTCATTTTCGTCTACACGTTCGCCTCCTCCTTGACCAGCCCGCTGGTGCAGCAGTTCATCTACCGGCGGCTGTGGGAGGGCGAGGACAACTCCACCTTCGTGAGCCCTGACAGCAACGCCACTTACTGCGAGCAGAATAAAAGCAGCCCGGCTTATGTCAAGCAGAAGGTAAGAGGGGGAGGAAAAAAAAAACAAAAAAAAAAACGCCAATTGTAAATAAAGTTGCAGGTGGGAGGTGCTGTCGCAGCGTAACCTCCTTTTACGTAGCCTTACTTAACCTTTATTTATAGGCGAGGGGTGGTTTTGTAACCCGCTGTCGCTTGGCCGCCCCGTTGCTCTGGCGCTGCGCTGCAGGGAGCTGTGGTGCTTTAAAGTGGAAAAAAAAAAAAATCTCTCCAGGAAGATGCTGAGATAAATTCGTATTTTAGTGGAGTGGGAGTTGAAAACCATTTTAGAAGGTCGGGCCCGAGTTGGCATTGGCCTGACATCGGCCTGACATAGCGCGGGTACCCTCCGGCTCTGCACATCTGTTGGTGAGCCATCGGTTCTCCCTCTGGCTTCCAGTGTTCCTTGTGAGCAGGCGAGGTTTAGCAAATGTAACGTAATTACCAGGAACAAGATCTAGTTTAGAATACATTTTTTTCAGAGGAATGACAAGAATGAAGAATGGTGAGGGTTAAATTTATTTTTTTTTTTAATTTTAAAATGCAGAAAAAAAAATTTAACCGATCTTTGCACAGTTAAACATAGTTGATGGTTTACTGTTCATAGCAGTGCTTGTCTGCCTTGTTGAAATACGAAGATGTCAAGGTAACAGCATCCCATGGCCAGTTACTTTTTTGGTACTTTTTCATAGTTCAGCATGCTGGATACCTAGTTGTTGGGTGGAACCTTTTCCGTTGCGCTTCCAGTGCAGTTTTAATGCTACACTTAAGCAGAGCTAACTATGGGATGCCAGCAAAAGACATGATCATACTCCATTTGCCTTTCCTTCCCCCCCTCCATGCATTTAATCTCCCAACTCTGCAGTTACAGGTTATGGTTTGGATTTGATCAGGGCACTGATTCAACAGACAGCTTATCTCCTTTTTTGAGTTTGTTGGGTTTTGAGTGCTGCTTTCTGAAGCGGTGCACTGCCCTGACACTTTTCAGCTGATTGCTGCATCTAACATGGGGATAGCAGAGGGAAGAGGTACAACAGAGCCATCCTTGTCAACAGCAACTCACAGGCTGGATCAAGAGGAACATGAAACCACTGTAGAGTCAGAAAAGTAGATGGCTTGGACTGTAAATTACCCAGCAGATGGAGTTATGGAAACAGTCAACTGGCATTCCCCTGTGCTGCTGAAAGGGCGGCACCTGAAAATTTTTGCTCACTTCCCAGATTTGAATCTCTGATGTGCTGCGTGCGCACAAGACTGAACACCTGAGCTCATCTACTTCATCTGTCATATATAAAAGAATTTTTTTGATGGTATATGCTTCCATTGAAGATGATTAAATAAATAATTCACGATTTTTAGCATGGAGTAGGTTCTTCCTCATGTGACAGAGGTAGTCTTAGTAGAAAGAATGTGAAAGTAAAAAGGCCAATAGAACTGCAGTCCAGAGTGCTTTCTGGGCTGACCCATCGGACAGGGAAGGTAATGTATGCCACCCATTGGCATTAATTTGGAGATAATGAACAATTATTGTCTGAGAAATGCTTGTATGATACTCTCTGAAAGTGTTTTCTTTAGTATTAGCTCCACTTTTGGTGCTGTGTGTGGGCATTCTGTCGTACAGTGTCATGGGTTAAGCATGACACGGAAGGAGCAACAGTAAGAAAACCATACATGGTACGTAAGTTCTAATCACAGAGCCCATCAAGAAACCTACATTTCACAAACATTCCTGCCCTTTCTGTTTGCCAGAAACCCCTAAAATGCAACCTGATTTTCAAATTGTGATCTCCTGTGCTCAGAATATAGGACTTCACATTTCTTTTTGCAAAACACTGAAACACAGAGTGCTTAGGTGCAACTAAAGTTTAGATGGCATCTCTTGATGTGGTGGTGAATTCACACATTACAGGGTTTTGGCATAAAGAATAAAAAGCATAATTAACTTGATATTTGAGAACATGAATCCTTCAAGACAGTAGCTGAATAGTAGCCATCAGAACTTCTTTGTTTCCTGCCCAATTTCCATTCCAGTGATTGCCAGCAGAGCATGAGCTTTTGAACAATTGTGCTCTTGTGTGGATGTCTTGCCTGCATTTTGATACCACACTTGTTACCATAGTATGAGGATGCAAAATGCTCAAAACACCCATTAATGTCAGTGGAACCTGGTCTCTGTGCTGAGTAATAGTCCTGGTGTGAGCAAAAGAGTAGATCCAGCAATGCAGTTCCAAGCCCTTTGCTGAGGATATGTAAAGTAGGTGTTCGGGATTTTCAAGTACCATCCAACCTGACTTACATTTACAGATGCTGTAAATTTTGCTGTCAGGAGTGTTCCCAGCAGGCCCTGTTTGGCATTAACTTTTAGAACACCTCCCTTAATAGTTAATTTAGTATAAGTCCTTCCATTCTGAGAATGGAGAAACTTTTTACTGATTTCACTCCTTTTGAAGCAAAATATAAAAGAAAATTGAAGAGAAAAATCACTTGGAGCCTGCAAAAAAAGTAGAATGTAGTTCAAAATGGATAGTTTTTGCAGCATATAGATAAACTATTTCTTACTATTTTAAGGAAATTAGTTACTTTATAATAACATGAGTTCAAAGGTAATTTGAATACAAGCTGAAGCATTCCAGTCGCTGCCTTGGTAATCCTGTTAGCTCAGAAAGAGCTATATTACTAATCATTAAACGTTATTTGTTATCCAGTTTATTCATTAACCAATCCATGTATTTTCCTTTACTACACAGTAATATTTTTTAATTTTATGAGCCTATCAGTTTATCACATCCTGTACATTGTGCAGCCTCAGGCACTACACTTGTCTATTAATTTAATCCTTACAGAAGTTGATTGCTTCTTCATTTTGATTCTTTTCATTTTGAAATATGATATTTTAAGAACAATTTCTGTCCACCATGACCATTTTTTCAGAGTAGAGTGAATTTGCAGATTAAAAAAATAGTCCTTTCTCTTCAATTCATGTAGTTCATTGATTTTAAGGGAATGATATTATCTTAAAGCAGCTGAGGGTTTGATCTGACATTTTCTATATTCTTTTCCATTGAGTTTATAAAAACATGAAGTGGGCAGCTCAGCGCTTTACACTCTAAGTGGAGTTTTTCTGTACTTTTAGTCTTCTTGTCAGTAGACAAGAAGTCATATGTCAGCAAGGCTACGGTCATTTGCAGCATCTGGATGTGTAGCCACGTTTTTTGTGTTGCACGCCTCCATCCAAAGCAATGAAACCCAAGTCTTTGTTGTTCTGTTCCTCCAGCTTAACACTTCATTATGATTTGGCAATAATATTTGTATTGTATGGTTAATGTGGGTTGAGATGATCTATAATAACATGTAGTTTTATTTCTAATGTACTAGCATTTCTTAGATGCTCATGTCTTTGAACCGGATGATCCTAGTAAAGTTGCAATGCCTGCAACTACAAAGGGTACTTTTTGTCAGCAGGGGAGGAGTTAAAGATGAGAATATCATTTTCCGTCTTGGTTTGTTCAGTCTTCATGGTTTTCACCCTTCCAGGGTGACTACAGTGCGGGCCAATGGACAGGACACCATGAATCCTAAGGGAACACCATAAGGGAAATGAGTAAAAGACTCCAGAGTTCTGAGGATCTTGAGGGCTTTCCTTGAGGGCTTCAGCATCAACTGAGTTTTCCTCTTGCAATAAAACCTGGTATCTTGTAAACAAAGAGTTTGAACTAGAAACTCCTGGTCTTTGTAGATACAAATAGGAACTTACAAAGCATTCAGCAGCTTTTAAATTGCCCAAAGTACATTCCTGGAAATTCTAGGGTTTTTTCATCTTTTGGATTGGGAATTACGTTAGCTACAGAGGAAACACCTGAAACGTGAAATGTAGAAATATATCTTGAATACAGGCTGAGAACGGCTTGGGGAGACTTACACAGCTGTACCTGCTACTGATTGAAGAGTGCAACCCCTGCCCGAGTCCAGTGTGATATCTCAGAAAACTTGAAGGAAACTTTCAGAGTGACTTTACCCTCTGCATCTGAAAGTTAATCTTAGAGAGCGTGAAGGGTTTGTGCGAAATAAGTTACTTCCTTTTTCCCCTGCTGCTCGCTGTCTGACCAGGTGGTTGACTTTGAAAGGACCGCTGTGGCTGCTGTCTGTCTGACCTGCATCAATACCTTAAAAGCAAGATCTGAATTAGCTTGCTGAGCGTCATTTAGCAGCTGGCTTTGTAACAAGATAGTATCTTTTTTTTTTAGTTGATTTTTCTTTAGTTCTTTTTTCTGCAGCCATTCATGTTCTGTTAACTGGTTGCTACATTTGTTTTTTACACTTCCATTAAAAAGAACTCAGAAATTTTTCCCATAACGGATGTTTACAGTTTATTGTCATAGTGTTAGCTGCTATTTCTTATGTGAATACCTGCTATAGTGTATCTATGGAGACATCCCTGATGTGGACAGTTTCTGAATCCAGAGCTTTCCAGTGTTTAAAAAATTAGTTAATTCAATTATTCATTATTATTGTTATTGCAGTTATTATTAACATTGTACATTGGGATGTCAGAGCAGATTCTGATCTGTTTACTTGCGCAATGTCAGTGAATCATTTCTTGTAACCCTCTCAGTAGGATTATTTGGGAGGAAAAATGATCTGTGAGTAGAAAGCACAGGGTCATCAATCAAAGACTGTTTCAGTGCTGATTTCTGAGGGATTAAAATAAGCCCAGTGTCCTTTTGCCATACCCTCTGAAGGAGACACTTATAGTATAAGCACCAGCTCTTGTAAATGCATGTTCAAAAGAACTGATCTCTTGTCTTCATTGAAACTTCTCTGTCAAGAGTACTAGTAAAACTGTATCTTAAGAGATAAAGTCTGACTTAAAATATAACAAGAGATGTTTGAGGAATATTGGAAGGTAAAATTACAGAAGCAGGAATCTTTGAATATGCAATTCCTTTGTATTAGCAATTACTGTAATATAATGCATTCTTATAAACACACGATAATGTGCTGTATTTTATTATAGCATAATTTATTATGTCATATAATCTGTCATGGTACAACTCCAGCCAGCAACTAGGACCACGCAGCTACTCATGCAGTTCTCCCCCTTCCCCCAAGAAGGGTAGGGAGAAGAAGGAGAAAAGGAGGGGAAAGGGGAAAAAACCTCGTGAGTTGACATAAAGACAGTTTAATTGAACAATAACAGAAAAGGAAAATAACAATGACACAAGTTTCTCTTACCACTCACTGAATTGGTACCTTCCCAAGCAGCAATCACAAGTACCCATTTCTCAACTAACCCCATTTATATACCCAGCATGACATTTATGGTAGGGAATATTCCATTGGCCATTCCATCATTCTGTCTGTGCTCCTTCTCAGCTTCTAGGGGAAACTGAAAGAGTCCTTGAAAAAATATAAACACCTCCTGACAACAACTAAAACAATACGCGTTGTTGGCATTCCTTTCATACCAAATCTGAATCACAGCAACCACTAGAAAGAAAATTAATTCTGTCCCAGCTGAAACCAAGACAGATCTTATAAAACTTTATTGTATATGTTAGATTTTATAATAATACAATTTATAATCTAGAAACATGTACTGTGCTATACATTATATTGCATACTAATCATTATGTAAGTGTAATTATAGATAATTTCTTTACTATGTATTGTATTAGTTACAATTATTTTTGTTTTCTCTTTGCAGGAAGTTCAAGAAAAAGCCTCTGTTTTTAATATGCAGTTGGACTTAACTGGGGCAGTTCCCAGCCTTATAGTTGCTTTTGTCATTGTGGCTAATGGGGATCGCCAGGGACGCAAAAGGTCTTTAGTTTTACCATCAATGGGAGCTTTGGTTGCTGATATTTGCCTCACTGTAATATCACATTTTTCCCTGTCACTCTCTATCCTATTTGCGGTTGCATTTATTAGTGGACTATTTGGGAGTATGGCAACTTTCCTTGGAGGAGGCTTTGCTTTTATAGCAGACGTGTGCCACGACGAGAAGCAGAAGACAACGCGAATAGCTGTGGTGGATTTGATTTTTGGAGTTGTATCTGGATTGGCAGGACTGTCATCTGGCTACTTTCTAAGAGGAATAGGCTTTACATGGACATTTGTGACAGCATCTCTGCTTCATGTTGTTAATATTATCTATATTATATTTTTTCTGGAAGATACAGTAGGCATATCTGAATTCCAGCACCAAGCACCACTATCTTGTAAAGAACTTCTGGGAGAGACGTTTTCTGGGGTGTACATGCTTTTTAAAACTGCCCCTTCTAAAAAGAGGGTTTTAATCATTGTGTTACTTTTTACATTTATGACTTACTTCTTTGCTGTGGTTGGTGGGAGTTCGCTTTTTACACTGTATGAACTGGATGAGCCGCTCTGCTGGAATGAAGTATACATTGGATATGGAGCAGCTGCGTTCACTTCTGTCTCTCTGACAAGTTTTTTAGGAGTCTATTTATTTTCTAAATGTCTCAAAGACATTTATATTGTCTTTATTGGGATATTTTCTTACATTGGAGGAATGGTCATGGCTGCCTTTGCCAAAACTACCCTGCTCATGTTTTTAGGTGAGTTCATAATCAGTTGTTACATGTCCAACAATATATATGAAAATACTCCTATGTTATCTGTAGTGAGTGCAGTTGGTAGAGTAAAAGGGTCATAGAGAGGTAAAATATAAAAGGTTGGGTCAGACTGTTTTAGGATTTAATTAAAAGATGAAGTGTGTGGTGGAGCAATGGAATTACTTGCTTATGATTTGGTTTTAGTGCCATACAGATATACTGGATTTATTAATTTCTCTGTGCTTGGGTAATTGTGTCTCAGTGCACTCCTAGTTTGACTTTTCTTTTGCCTTTTACTATTTGGGGAACTGAGCATTCAAAGCTATACGACTAACTAGTTCGCATTGTATTTGTAAAACCCCTGCTTTTTATTACTTCAGTGTCTCATGACTGATTCATTGCTTTACAGTAAGAGTGCCATCTTTGCTCTGCTTTATGCCTATTCCTGTTCTTCGCTCCATGCTCTCAAAGGTGGTTCTCTCTGGTGAACAGGGTGAGTAGAATTTGGTTTTAAACAATACAATAATATGGTATCATTATGCCATAATGCACCAAGATTACCTTTAAACAAGCAGATAGGTACTGGTATTTTAAGACTGCTTTTCTTTCAAGTTCCATATAATATGACCCTATGTCATAATATTAATGGCTTTTGATTCTGAATTTAATATAAACAACACTGTGTTTAAAAACTTCTGCAAGTTTCAGCCTTCAAAGGAGATATTGCTCTAAAAATAAAGACCATGGGGAGCTTGAAGCAGAGGAATGCTCAAAATTTGTACAGCTGTGATTTCACAAGTGCTTCTACATTCAAAAGATTTTAACCTGCAGAGAAAGATACATTTATGTTATTCAGTCAATGTCACATTCAATAATTTAGAAAGATGAGCAGTAGGTGGTCAACCTTCGAAGCACTTGAAAACCATTAGACTTGGATCCTGAGATATGTACCCAGTTTCACAGGTGCCTGTGGCTACTTAAATGTTTCCCAAAAGATACAACATGTTACTTCTCAAAGTTCTTTCCCTATGGAACACAGGAAAAAACATGTCAGGCCTCAAAATGTGGCTCTAGTATCCCATATTTTGCTTCTGGGGAGCATATACTTTCTAGAAGCATTCTCCTGGGTAGTTTGGTTTTATTTTTTAAAAGACCTATCTTTATGCACTAAAACAAAGATCTCTTTGTACTTTACTTTCCTAACGTACACCTCTGTTTTTGAGTTTCTTGGCATTCTTCAGGGTTTTGGCTACTTGAGTAGCTTGATGCAGGAATCAGGTTGCCTCCTGTCATCCTTTTCTGCTTGCCTATTGGGATTTTGTTTATGGCCCTGTGAATATGAACGCAGCTTGGGAAAATGCATTCAAACAAGACACTGATGGGGTAGATTGCTGCCCCAATGGGTAGTTCTGTGCAAAAAGGGTGCTTCTTTCCTTTCAAAAATGAGGAGGAGGTGGTGGTTATGTGCTGAACAAGCAGTTTTTGTTGGATCAGAGCCTTTTCCACATGTAAGGGTGAAGATTAGAGAAGGAATTAAAATGAAAGGGAAGAGTGAGAATCGAGAGGAGAACTGGAAGGGGCGAAGGATGGAGATGTGCAGAACATGGTTAGTGAGGACGAACAGTTTGAACTTCCTGTGATAAACAGATTCAAGAAAGTAGGTATGGTGATACGATAGTAGCACAGAAGAATAGTTTCCATGAGCAAAATGTTGTGGGTTTTTTTTTTAATTTAAAAAAACCAGTCTTTTGTAGGAGTCACCACAGAATGCACGTAGCAAAGTCGTATGATACTCTGGTGCTTATTACTTGCATACTTGCTAAAATACTGTAGATAAGTAGATCATTCAAAACAAGTTTTAAAACTTTAGTACTTTGAAAGAGTTTTAGTTTTATTTTGTTTTGTTTGTAATGCATCCATTTGTTTTTGGCAGGTGCTGTGTTTGCTTGTATTGCCTGTTTAGAAGTCGTGACTGGCACTATTTCACTGTCAGTGTTTAATATTCTCTATGCAGCTACTGTTGCATGGTTCTCAGGCTTTAGCTTCCTCTTATCAGCAGGCCTTTGTCTAATTCCACTGACCGTCCTGTGGTAAGTACTGACCAGGAGGGTGCTTCTGACTGCTTTTACTGGTAATTTCTGTTTTGACATGAGTTGAAGCGGAATGGTTTAGTGCAGTAGTTCGCAAACTTTGGTGTTTTCTAGTGTGCTGGGCTTCTTTCGTGTGCAGCCTTCCCTCCAGCTTCCACCTACTTCATATCTAGTAAGCCTATGGAAGATACTGGGGGCTGCTAGGAGTGGGGCAGAGCTGAAACGAGGAGACCTGACAGTGTCTTGCCTGGGGACACAGATAGGAGAGAGGGAGCCCAGGTTGTGGGGCGGTAGTGAGGCTTGACCAGTCTCTGAGAAGAGTGGAGTTCCTCTGCAGCTGCCGGTAGCTGTAGTTTCCTGGTTTTTCTCTAACACCTACTGCCCTACACCTTGCTGGAATTTTTCCTTCACCAGCCCTCTCTGTCCCTGACCCAGCTACCTCCCCTCAGCTCCATGCTGTGAACTTGTCACCTCTTTCCCCCAAACTGAAGTCTACCCTGATTGCATGACCAGTGGGATGCACTGTAGCCTTGACTGCAAGTGTGTGTCCTCCTTTGGTTAGAGACCTTTACGTGGTCTTTCCTCCAGGAAAGCCTTTCACGAAGAACAAGAATAACCGATCACTTGAAAGGCATGAGCTTAATTTTGCAGCCTGAGCCCTTCTAGATGCTAATGAGGGTTATAAACGTGAACAGTCACCCAGTGACTTCAATGGAAAGCTGTCCTTGGTCATGGGTACCTTCTCACCCAGTGCCATTAAAATCTGTAAAAGATCTGCACTAACTTTAATCCCCATATGAATAAACCTCTAGACACGTTTAAAAAATATGCCTCTATAGCATTTGCATCTGATCTTATCTAGTGACCATCCAGTAATACTGACACTGAAAGGTCATTCCTTCAGCGAAGGAATTCATGAGTATTCACAAAAGTGAAGTTCACTTTCCATGATTTCCAATATAAATTATGTCTTTTTAGGATGCTGGAGCATAGATCTAAATGACAGAAGGATCGCTTTTCATTAGATGATAGATTTATATTTGGAGGGGAAAAGCTGTTTTTTTTGCTGGAGACTTTTTCCTAATGCGTAGACTTTACCTCAGCCACTTTTTATTCTACATCAGCTGCATTTTAAGTTTTAAATAGGCAGTGATAATGCTACAGATTAATAACATTTCACATACTTTCAAGTCTGTGCCTGCCTGACTACAGTGTTTGGCACAGTCTATTCAGAGAAGCTGCACTAATGGTAACTTAAGACTAAGGTAGTGATGCGTCTCAGACCTGAGGGAATTGAAGCAAAGGGATCTTCTGTGTGTGTTGAGAATACTTTTCCAGTAAAGTAATAAAAAAATTGAGGAATTCAGTTATATTAACAAAGGCCCAGTAAATACTCGTTTCGTTAGTTTTAGTTTATTTCAATGCTGTATAGTAGAGAAAGTGTCTGTTAAGAAAGTACTCTCTTCTGAGCAAAAAGTAACAGGTATGTGCCATCAATTAGTTTATCCTGCAATCAGGACTGTCGTCCACCATCACCATACATTTTTGAAGGTTATTTTTGTTTTCCTTCTGTCATTAGCATCTCAGATATCCCACCCTTTGAATAACCTTTCTCTGAAACCAGTCTTCTGAGAGTGTCATGCAATGTTACTACTTGAGAGCAGAAAGGGGAGATGTTCCAGTCTGTAATAAATCAGGTCTGACTTGTGTAAAAAGGGCAAATACCGTCATTGCTTTTGATTACTAAGAAACGTCGAGAGCTTTATGCCACAGAAGATGGCTGTAACAGCTACCGCGTGTGTGTGTTGGTGCTGAATCAGTGTGCTATACTTAACTGTATCTCTGCTAAAGGTACCTCTCATATCTGTGTCTCACAGCTGGCTTCTGTGCACAAGCTGGAATGGGGAAGACTTGGCTCTGCTTGCGCCTGAAGAAGTATCAAGCATAGAGAGCGCTGATGGCTGAACAAAGGATTCATCTGCCTGGGTTTGCCAATCAGACACGCGGTGGCAGAGACCATTATGTCATACAGAGACGCAGAGATAACACAACAGTCGCAGATGCAATCTCAAAGTGGCCCTGCAGCAATAAGCACTAAATTGGTAGCGCTCTTTATCCAGTCACTTTTTAGCACTTGAATAAAGCTAGCTTTTATACATAACTATGCAAATAAGCTGGCAATGGAGATTTTAATGCTGCTTTCAGCATGAAGAAAAAAATGAGGTAGGATGGTACTCTCTTTCTACTAATCCTGTCTCAAGTTTGAGAATGTCAGCTGTGGATTGTGGTACATCTTGTCTCATTCTAAGTGGGGCGACAGAGACACGCTTATCAACTCGGGAGGGTGCTGGCAGTTCTGCTGAAGCCAGTGGAGCTCGTGCCAGCTGAGGATGCCATCCACTGTGTGCATCTTCAAAGGCCTGTCTTAATGCTGAAGCCCCCAAACCTGTCTAAAATGACTAAACTAAAAGGCACTTTTTTTTGGAAAGCAACCAAACTGGAGGCAGTACTTGCCCCTGCTGTATGCAGACTTAACTGCTCCGCAGTCAGCAGAGAGTGTTTGTGCAAGTTTAATGTATGATGTGTGGACCTTGCCTGTGACTTGGTTCTTAAAATGGATTTTCACACAGAACTGTCATACTTAGAAATTTTCCAGCTTGTGGAGTGTGAAGTTAGGCCTGTGCCTACATTTTGCAGAGGCCATATTGCACATTTATTTTTATAATTTTACATATATTAGGGACTGCATAGAGACACTCTGGTTTTTTGTCCCATAGATACTTCTTTTCTAGTTGGCTGCACTGAGCTTAAATATTTCTTCTAGTGAAAGGCTGTAATAGCCTTTCTTTTCACTGGATCTTTATTTTTTTAACAACCCTGAAATGAGGTGACCAAATCTGAATCACGCATCTAATTATCATGCAACGAACGCAGCGTAATTTATGAGCACTGGAATAGCATTTCTCATCTTCAAAGCACTTTATAAACGCTGTTAAGAACCTTCTTCCATAGTAGATAATTATCGTCCCTATTGCAGCGAGAGAGCAGTCAACAGAGAGGACAAGTGACTTGCCCAGAGCCACAGTGCAAACGGGTGAGACTGCCAAACCTAGAAATCAGTTTCTGCACTGACTCTTCACCTTCTTACGTGAGATCCTTAAGTAGAAATCGTCCAGAGTATTAGCTTCTGGAACACACAGCGGAAGTGTAAATATAACACCATGTCAAGGACCACTCCCACGTGGTTTTTTCAGGGAAAGTTGGACAGCTAATACTGTTCTGATCCCTGAAAAGTACAGGTAGGGTGTATGTGACTCTGTTCCCCAAAACAGATTAGGTAGGGGAATCAAAATACCATAAAGTGGTTGACATCCACAGAAGGAAAAATAGGAAGGCAACTACGATGTGGCTCCTGACTTCGCTTGCACACAGCAGAGGATAAAAATGAAGAGAGATACAGCATATGCTGCATAATCAACTGTCTGCTTGCAGCTGTTAATACCCATCACGTGCACAGAGCACCCCTCGGATCCTCTCAGCAGTACTCCACCAAGTGTAGAATCTTTTTGTTTGCACAGCAGCATTGTTTCCAAGTATGCATCCTGATCCCCGAGAAGCTAGGAAGAGAGTTCAAATAAGGTAAAGGAGAGTTTACACTGTCCAGGAGACCATCAGTGGTGGAAATGGTGCATTCATCCAGGACAGGGGGAATGAATGTTGACACAGCTAATAACTGTAGCCAGCTCCTACACTTCTGTCCCGAACTACCAAGGCTGATGTTGGCAATTAAAGATCATTAGCTTTTCCTAGCTAGTTTAGATACTGGCCAGTAAATAAAACTGCTTAACTTTCCTCCCTCGAGCTGCCCAAGTTGCTGCCAAGTTGTTGGAGAAGCGAGTCAAGTTTCACAATAACCAATGGGTCCAAAACACAATGAGGACTTTTAGAGAGATTAACAAAACTGATGTAAAGGATTTCAGCACAAAGATGACATTGTCTGCCTTGCCTCGTCATTATGCAGTTAGGTAAGGCTTTATGAAATTAACTGTTTCACACAAAATCGCCTGGAAAATAGTAAAGGGAACTTGGAAGGGGTGTGCACCTTCCCTTCCCCCTCTGCTAGCGCTCAGAAGGTGGCAACAAAGCAAGCCTGTTCCACAGTCCTGTTGTGTTGGTCCAAACGAACACACACACTTCAGGAATGGCTCTGTTATGGATGGATTTTGCTGTACAAAGTATTTGCTGTTTGCAAAGTATTTCCGGTAGATGCAGCACTTGGAACTGTCTGTAGGTTGAGGTCAAAACACATGCAGGAGAGGAACAGTGGTTTTAAAGTGCCTAGCGCAGCGTGAGCGGAGGAAACCAGGTACTAATAATTTCAGATTGTTAAATCAAAATCTTCAGAGTTTATAATAGTTGCTCTATTTGTACATAAATGCAAATTATTTTGACATAAATTAATAATGAAGTTTGTTTTCTAAAAACCTCTATGTTGTATTTGTAGTTCTTGTTTTGCTTTTTGGCACATAGCCAACGGGATGACTGGTGGAGGAATGTTTATGTGAACAGAAGCAGCAACACTACCGTATCATCTATTTTTTGCCACGATAACAAACAGCCAGCAGTGGGGGAAGATGTGCTTTTCCCTCCCTCCTGCGCTTGGAGAGAGGAGAAGATGCTGCCCAGAACATCAGCACCAAGAAGAGAGGGGGAACTGCAGAGCAGAGACAGCACTGATGTCTCCCAAGAAGTCGGCCAGGGGACTGGAGCTGCACCCGTCAGTCCAGTGGATCTGCAGGTGCCTTCCTCCCCTTGCCCAGCTGGGACCAGTGCGAGACCAAGGCTGGGTCTGTCCCAGCTCCGCGTGTCAGCCCCCTGGGCTTGGCACACCTCCGGGGATAAGAAATTCCTGTAGAAACAGGGCGAAGGGGCCGGGCCAGGAAGCCCGGTGCCCAGGTCACCACACCGCAACACCACCCAAGTGCAACCCTGCCTTTTTATCTCAAAAGCTCTTTGCCTCAGTCCCGTTTCACTTGTGTCACTTTATTAAACAGCATAAATTCTTGCACAGGCCTCTTACACACACCATTTGCTTGCCAGACGTTAACTCCTAAAATTAGCTCCTTACAGATGTAACGAGCAATGCAACATATGTCTTGATCTCAGCAAACATTATAATAAAGTATACTAATTGTTGAATAAAACCACCTAGAAATTACATGCAGCCTCCTCATCTGCATCCGCTCTTCACTGCACTGAGAAACTCTACTAAATTGCTTAATTTTTGCTTAGAAACAAGAGCCTCCGTCTTTCAACCAACACCAGGAAAGGCCAATGAGGTAGATACACCGAGGCAGGGAGCTATCAGGTACCAGTAACCGGGATGGATGCCTGTTTTCTGAACAGTGCTGGAAGGAAGGCAGACCTGAAAATCCTCCTAAAATTCCATGTCTATACCCTTCTTTGTCCCAGCCCTGGCAAGGTAATCCCTCAGCCTTGCTGGCCTGAGCCTAGAGCAGTACGAGGCCTACTGACCCCCAAGGTTGCTTTATAACAACAGTTTACTTCTGCTTTACACAAAACTGCCTAGAAACTTGTCAATTATAAAACAGCTGCCAATTCTGATATTTAATGAAGTGTATCAGCTCCCAGAAAGACCAGGACAGCTACAGGAAGACACAGTTTAACCTCACTAAGGCAGAAAATGCAAATGAAAACTTATATTTCATAGCACAAGCTTCTAATCTCTGCAATTCTCAAGTGAAAGACAATTTTAGAAGCTTCAGTTCCTAAATGCACCAAGTTGCATAAAAAATTATAAGCATATAAAACCAAATAAAACCACCAGTAAAGTATCTCATACTGTGTCATCTCAATGTTTATAATTTGCTGCAATGTTTTGCAACAGATGCACATAAAAGCACTGTAAAGCTTACAGGACGGGAGCTAGAGGCTTTCGCCCACATGGGGAGGGAGTTTGTGGCAGATTTAAGCCCACTAGAGATGCCTGGGATTGTGAAGAGAGGTTTACAGCAACATTTCTGCTAAAATTATCTGCAACAGAACAGAGTGCACTGCGCAGTTTAACCAAGGCATTAAAGCCGACTGAACGCAGTTCCTGCCTTAGAAACTTTGAAGCGCCCCACATGTGTCAAGAGATGACACCTTTTGAACCACACTCTTTTTTTTTCCCTTCTAATATGCCACATATTAGCTGCCTTGCAGGATTTATATGACACACATAAAATCAGAAAACAGTTGTTTCAACCCTTAATAAATAGCACACCTCCCTCCACTTAAGCACACAAAAAGCCTTATAGTGGCCTGCTCCTTTATAAGGCATATTTAAGTATAGGTCTCCTCCTCCCTTAATTAAGATACGATTTTGGTAAACCTGCAAAAGATGATTTGTGTATTTGTTATCTAGTACCACTGTATCTTCGTGTTCTCACTGCAGCAGCTTTATTAAGTACTGTCATAATTAGGCACTGCATTCTTTCTTAATCTCTGAATACTAAAATACCTAGATCGAGGAGTGCTCTTTTGGATTATATTTATGGATTTTAAAACACCTCTTTAAACTCCAAATGGTACTTGCTTCTACTTGCCGAGCCAGAATATCCTCTCAGGGACACAAATGAAAAAATCCATACCTTTAACTCCCTTCTTACAGCAATACTCCCAATTCTACACAAAATCTTAATGGCTCACGCATGAACAACTTTCAACGGGGGGAGGGATAAAAATGTACGTAGCAGGATTCCCTTGGCAGTACAGAAGTTAAAGATCTTTAAAAATATTGCAAGAGAAAGGAACAACACTGTGCTGTGGGTAAGAGATTCTTGATTTTCAATTAAATATATTTTGGAACACAACAGCATTTATAGCAAACTTTTATTCAATAGTTTAAAAAGTGTATGGAAGTTTTCATGAACAGTTACTCAATGGAAAATACCTACTTTTCCCCCTTTAAAAAGTTCTTCTGCAAGAACATCCATTAAATGCATTTACCTACAGCTTTAAAATGCATGGGTATTTTTGGATTTCTTGTATACATATATAGCATTCCATAGTTAAGAAGCTATTATCCTGAGCAGTGTATGAAGAGACTCATTTAAACTACCTAGTTACAGGACATTTATATAATTGACAACAAGCACAGAACAATTTATAGACTTTAAACATTTAATGTGCCTTTTCATCAAGGAAGGCAAATGGTAACTGTAGGACTGCTTAACACTGAGTGTCAATTTAGAATCATGTATTTAGATCTGCATTATAAAGACACGCACAAAACATTTTTGTGGAGTACATTTTGTTACAATAAACCAAGCTTGTATTCCATCATCATGTGTGGCTCTCCCATAACCTCACTCTGTGAAGGATCTGGAAAAAAAAAAAGTCAACAGCATGAGGCTTTTACCAAGTTACAAAGTCCAACAACAACATGATGGCTTGGATTGGTTTTTGTTGGGTTTTTTTTTTGCATCCTAATACCTAGTGCAAGAGTGACAGCACTGCACAATGCAGATCTGTAACTTACAAGCCTCTATCCAAAGCAATGATCAGATAACAAATACTCCTAGAGCAGAACAGCGTTTCATAAAGACACACGCGCTCTTCAAGTAAAACCAACCAGTCCCACACAGGCCCACTCTCCTGTAGCCTGAATCTCAAGGCTGATTTGAGTTTTGTGTTTAAGAGAACTCAAGTCTGACTGCAGCTTTTCCCCACTGGTGCCCCACATCTTTGCAGTGCAATTTCTCCGCACAACAGGAGCTCGCTCTCCAGCCCTTCTGTTAGCTGTGACATCCTGCCCCACCAAACTGCCTCGTTCCACAGAAATTCTACACCCTTAAATGCCTCTGAGATTTCCTCCATTCTGTAAAGCCCGGTTGGCATTAACCACTCTACTCCAAGGTTACCCAGGAATGTACAGAGAGCACAAGAAACACCAACACTGACAGTATGAACTTCATTTCCATACAAAAAATAAATTTTTTTTTAAAAAATCAAGGCCAGAAAAAAGGTTGTGATTGCACACTGGAAGAAATACCTTTCTTTATGGGTGTATCAGAGTTTTACTTCCATAAATAGGCATATTGATGCCTTTGATTCCTCCAGAGACATCACAGTTATCTAATCCAGCCCCAGCTAATAAACTGAACCTTACAAAAAACATTTAACCCACTCACTCTTTAGCACTGTATAAATACATAACAGCTTGTTGTGAGCAATGGTAAATAATCAAATTCCTATAAATTATGTTTGACATTGCACTACCCCCCCAAACCACAATAACCTAAGATTCCTTCCTTTGCTTCTTGTAAATCCATCTTGGAAAATCACTCCAGATTTACCTCATACCTCTAGATTCCCCACTTACCCCTCCATTATTTCCGGTTTCCTATCTCCCTGCCTCTATCCATTCTCCAGTCTCACCTCAAAATACCCTCTGGCTCCTTCTCCTGTCCTTAACCACCAGCTGGAAAGAAATAATTTTTTTTAAACTATTTTTCCAGGTTTATTCTATTCCACACTTACTAACCATCAGTCAGTAGCCCACCACACAACCGCAAACCATTGAGTTCATTTGAGGGAGTCTTCCTTCTCCCTGACACATCTCCAATTCATTAGTTTGGTATCTCTCCTATAGCTTTTCTTTAATTACAGAACTTACAAAAATTTTGTATCTTTGTAATTCCACCTGTCAAAATCTGCACAAGTAGTTCAAATGTTTCTGAGACAACAGCGTAAGTGCATAATCTACTCCTTTAGAAACCCAGCCTGCAAGCAAAATAGTGGCTTACTCAATGTGTCACACTCATTTCCACACAACTAGCAGCTGAACCACATTTATTTTTCCTTCCCACAGTGCTCCTTTGCCTGTAGGAATTCAATTTTTTCTTTATAATTTGTGTGTTTAATTCTCTTATTCCGTAGAGGCAAAGAACTTCACAGTTCCCAAATTTTAAATGTTTCTATAACATTCAAAACAGAATGTATTTACCGTTAAGGATATCCTCAAAACTGATGCACTCATCATTTCCCCTCAGAGTATCCAGTGCTACGTTTGAGCTGTGAAGAAATGGGAGACGCTGGACCTGGAAAGAGGTGAGAGTTCAAGCTTCTGCAAGTCTGAAACTGAGGAGTTTCATATTTGGATTTCTCAGCGAGAGGGGACTGAGAAAAGCAACAGGCAAAGTCACTTCTTCCTTCAAAAACAATGATGAAATAAAAGCATTACTGGCACACAGATAGCAAAACCTACTTAACACCGCCATCTTCTATTGTTTATCTCGCTGTTTTGACAAGAGCAGCCTCTCACTAGACTTGTAGCTTTCAATGCAGTGCAGCTAATACAGCGAATAGCATCGTTTTAAAAAGTAGGGGTTTTTTTCTCCTCTGTCATCACGTAAAGCTGGGCAGGCTCACTGCAACAAATGCATCGACACCCTGAAGTCAGTATGGGACAACTGACATGTTTTCCAGGGTTTGGAAACCACATTCTAAATTATCTACATTTCTGACACAAGTCAGGAATGTAAGAGAAAGAGCAATATTGATTTTCACATCTACACATTCCTGCTTGCAATTAATCTAAATCATAATTATTTCTCTGACCGACCCCAATTCTTAAGCTTCAAGTCCACTTCCAGCTACTTTCAACACTCTTCTGTACCCTTCACCCCAGTATTACCAAAAAAAGCCAAGCTATGTGTACAGCATTCAGATCTTAAATATTCTGAGAACGGCCTATCTGTACTTAAAATTGCATTCACTACTAGTAGTGATACTTCAGTTATACCATGAACATATTTCACAACCATAAAATTATCATGTAGCTATCTCTTAACACACAAAATTTGTCAAAGACTTCCATAATCACTACTGGTACAATTGTCAGAAGTTCACATCCAGTAAATACTTTAGAAAAGTGAAATTAAACCACAAGAGAACTTGTATATCTAACACGAAGCTGGGAGTCAAAAAACTTTCTAATCACCGTATTTCCCCCACCCATACACCCAAGAATAACTGTGGAGACAGACACTAGCAGGATATCCTCACCTGCCTCATTTTCTGCCATGTGCTAACAGCAGTTCGGAAAAAGACTTTTCCTCACAAGACAGCACAGCTGAGATCAAGGATGTTTTCATACATCCTGTCTGACTTCCACATCTTCAGGACCAGTAATTTCTGCCAAGTTTAATGCAGCTCAGTGTGGTTCAGTAGTACCTGATCCACTGTAAGGGAGTGTAAAATTGCTCCAATTCGCTTTGAAAAACAACTCTTAATAGCTTTGACAAGCTTCAACACGACAAAAATGTTTACTAGGACCAATGAGCTTTCCATGTTTCCTACGGGACAAAGTCAGACTCCCTACAGTTACTCTCCACCCTAGGAAATAAAGAAAAGGAGACAGACTCAGCATCCCAATTAAGACTTAAAAATCTTCGAACTTAACTCCCTGCAGACCTCCCCCGCCTGATCCTACAAGAAAGGCTGCAGAATAATAAGCATATAGCAAATTCTCTGCTGCAGGTTTCGCATCTACTCCCAAATCACTACCTGCCTCAGATCTGTAAGTCTCTGCCCGACAGATGCATAGATTCCTTCCCATAGAGGTCATACGTTCTACAGACAAGAGTATTAATTTTAGGAATTAATATACAATTCCTCCTGCTTTTCTCTTAAGGCTTACAGGAAGCTAGTTCACAAAAAACCTAGAGCAGTTACCACTTCACCAAATAACCAATAAAGGAACAGCAGCTGAAAGGCTTTAGCATATTGACTGTTATGGAAACTATTAATTGCAATGTTTGTTTGTTTTCTTTAAAAAACAAAAGCATTCCAGTGAAAGAATTTCTTTTGGAAAGATAAGGTATTTCAACAAAGAAAGATGTCTTTCTGAAAGCATGTTTCAAGATAAACTTTTTTCAAGTGGCTTAAGTTATACCAGTTGGATAAAAACACCTACCTGTTTCACTGCTCTGAATTCCATCTGCAGCTTTAAAGGTGCATGGAGTCCTTGAATATTTCTCAGCGTGTCAAAGTTTGTTTTATCTTGATTTAACTGGAACTGTAACAACATTGGGTTTTATTTTAGAAAAAGTTATTTTCAAGTACAGCCATAGAAGAGATTTGTGACATCCTACTTAAATGAACATGCTTACTAAATTTACACGCAAAAATTCAGTGGTACCATCATATGTACCTCAAGTGTGACAGTGATGCAGTAATATTTGTTTTATGAAACTAAAACTGCTTTTTGGTGTATTTTATCACAAATCAATAGTAGTGATTTTATTTTGTTATTTTTGACAATCAGGACGTGTAACACCACCAAGTGGTGCAGTGTTGCACTACTTGCATTACTACAATATTGTCAACATGAATTGGAAGCAAAGTCTGGTTTCAAGTAAGAACACAAACTTGAAAGCCACAACTGATGTTACTGTTAGCCATCAAAGACTCTACTTGAAAACACTTAAAATACTTCTTTTCTGATCAAGCAGGAAGACAGAGCACCACATATACTCCAAATGACTCTGAAAAGCAAAAGTAAGCTCATAATTTTACCAACTGCTCTAAACTTGATCAGGAAGACAAAGAAAATCTATGTAGTAAAGGATTCTAATGAAGAAGTGCTGGCTAACAAATACTGAGGTACACTAAAATGACTTATGCTCAATGTTAAACTTCAACTTGAATAATCCAGTCTGAAATTTGGCTTTTACAGTAGTGACTACATGCATGTAATGTTNTACGAAGCTGGGGAGGGGTCTGGAGGACAAACCTTACAAGGAATGACTGAAGGAACTGGGTTTGTTTAGCCTGGAGGAGGCTGAGGGGAGACCTCATCACCCTCTACAACTACCTGAAAGGAGGGTGTAGAGAGATGGGGGCTGACCTCTTCTCCCTGGTGACAAGGGATAGGACAAGAGGAAACGGGTTCAAGTTATGTCAGGGCAGGTTTAGATTGGATATCAGGAAACATTTTTACACTGAAAGGGTTATTAAACATTGGAATAGGCTCCCCAGAGAGGGGGTGGATTCCCCATCCCTGGAGGTGTTTAAGAAAAGGGTAGATGAGGTACTTAGGGACATGGTTTAGAAGTGGTTTTTGTCAGGGTAGATTAATGGTTGGACTTGATGATCTTAAAGGTCCCTTCCAACCTCACCGATACTATGATTCTATGACACAATACAACACTAAAGTAAAACAAAAACTACAAATCTCTCATTTTAAAACCTGTACTCAATCACCATGACAAAAGCTACTAGTACAAGAATATCATCCTCTTTATGCGAACAGATCTTAAAAAACAACAGGAAGTTACAAGTCAAAGGCATAACATGCATTTTCTCATTACAGCCTATATTGAATGCTCTTCAAAAGTTAGCAGAAAATACTATTTAAATGCTTCACCCCAGAGTTCTAACTCTGGTCACATTATTTTTCCAGTTCTTTAATTTTATAAGGATAGGGGTCCTTATCCGAGCAGCAGAAAAATTTGGTTTCTACTAGTGCTACCTGAATAACCTACCATTTATGGCAGTAAAACCAAACATAACTACCTCAGACTAAGGTAGATCTTTTCACACTTAAACGTACATGAAAATAATTCTTAGATGAATCAGCCAGAAACTTACAGAAAAACTATCCAAACAATATGTTGAAAAAAACATTTAAAATTTTTACATACTTTTTATGGGATCACATTGTCTGTTTCAATTATTTCTGTGCATTTTTTTCTCTTTAGCATGTAACCTTTTATTAATGCAGGTTTTACACAGCAAGAACAGAGTTTAAAACTAAGTTGTAGTGGTCAGTTGTAAAAAAAAATAATCTACTGACAAATAGCTCTGAAACAGTCACAGTATTGATAAGCAGGCTTGTGAAGTTGGTGTCTCATTAATATCATCCTTTTAAATCAGGACAACACTAGCTCAACACAGCACTAGCGCTGGTTAGATTTAGAACGCATTAGACTTTACATTCAGACCTCATCATGGTAATTAGCTTCGCAATTTGGAACATTCTATACAAATACTGCCTTTGCTTCAGGCCATTTTATTACATCAGTTCCTCTGTGCTGAGAAAACAGGCACCAAAGACAATATTCAGTTCAACCAGGTATCAAGCCAAGGCTGTCGGTCTAGTCTCCCTTGCCTTCAACCTATGGTCCACAGACCACCTCTTAAGTAGTCCACAAGTGACGACGAAGCTGGACAAGACTGCATACACTTATGACAAACTGTGCATAAAATTCCTGGATGGGATCAAGTAATTCAATGAAAGCTATTTATGTGTTCACAAACAAAGTCTGAAAATAAAGATGTACGGTAAACCTAGACAAAATGGGAAGATAAGTCTTTCTGAACTGACAGGTGTGCTCCCCACACAACTACAGGGGCTGCACAAACAACTCCTGGATGACTAGACCTTACTAAGTCCCTACTTGGAAACCCGCTTTCATACTTGAAGTGTACAGAGTCAGAGCGAGAGGTTAACATCAAACAAATTTGCCAACAGTGTTATTTGCATAAATAAGCTGTTACTATTCTTGAACATCTTTATTCTGTTAAAGGCAAGACCCTACCCACTACTTGTTACCACACAAAGCAGTCCAGGTAACCACACCGTTAATTTAAACTTCATAACTAGTTAAGAGTGAAGATAGCTACGTTTGATGTTACACTTACATTTTTTTCTGACAACTCCAGTGGGTGGCTGGGCAACAATTCATTTTTCACACTTGTAAAGCTAGAAACACAAATAAAAAATTTGAAGTTCAAATTCATCAGGATATTGGTTTTTAAGTTGCATTCCAAAACTAATCTCAGATACAAACATCAACCCACAGAGACACGCCATTAGCACAGTTTGAACTCTTAAAAAAAAAAGACCTCTAACTATAGCACTATCAGAAGAAAAAGAATTTAAACTTCAGGCATCCTTTTTTCTTTGTGTTTGACAAAACAGAATGACAGTTTTTCTTCCTTGACCCTCTTCAGAAATACAGAAAAATTTAGTATGTCCAAGCTACATGGTATCTGACTTTATAGGTCTGCAAGCTTTTGCAACTGAATATTGTACATACCTTCGACACACACACAGTTGTGTTACCCACCCACATTTAAAACTCCACAAACTTATTTTAGATTCATTATCCAAGACATGTACACAATTTTGCACTCACGTAAAATGGCAAAATCCAAACCCACCATTTTTTATGTATTAACTTTACTTTTTGTACTAATGCTGAAATTAACCATTTCCCACGGTGCTACAGCACACTCATATACATGTATATTAAAAACTAGCATATATTTCCTAACTATTAATACTTCGCCATCTCTTTCCTGAAGAGTAGTATCACACAGGTAAAAGTCCACTAATGCTATCTACTTCTTGAAGTGATGTTTCACACAAACTTCATGCTTGAAAGACAATCTGATTATATATCTGCCCATTATGCTATAGCTTCTGTGATGCACCTTCCAAGAATCTTCTTTAAAATTACATTTAACACATACTTTCTCCCTAAATCTGAAGTTCAGCATGGGCTATAGCCCAACTCAACAATTAAAGCATACCCTCTACGCAGAAGATCATGACCTTCAAATGGTCCTGAAGCTGAAAATTCAGTAATTGGGATACTATCCTTCAAAAAAGCAGCAGCACCTCTGGAATTCTGTAAAAAAAAAAAAAAAAGCCAGGATTACTTTAACAGAAACAGACTCCTTTCACAGGGGCCATTTGGCCAGGCAAACGGAACTAAGTGCTCAAATACTTCTTAAACTACTCATCTGCAATACCTAAACTTTAATGTCTCTTAAAAAAAAACCAAAACACCACACACAAACTCCATGCTACATTGTAATTCTTTCAGAAAGTCTGATAACATTTACAGGTACTGATAACACATTTTTTTGGATATGGCTGAAAAAGATAAACTCACAATTACCCCTTGGCTCATTCCCACCCTGGGCAGAAAGGAAGAAGGCAGGTCATGCTCAGCTGACCGGACAGAAAGGAACATGTCTGAGCATTCCTTCATTTACTCCAATATAGACAAAAATCAAGATCAAATTGATTTTATCCATGGTTTAAGGCTGCCATAAAGAGAACAAGGTGCATTCAAGTGGTCCAGTATGGCAGAAGAGCAAAGAAAAAAAGAGTAACTTTCATCAGAAGACAACAAAAACACAGACATAAAGCCACCTTAACCCAGATCACTATTTTCACACTAATCTGCCCAATGATACTGTAGTGATTTTAGGACTGTTTATACAAATTCCTCCACCAACAGGCTAGTGTATAATAAACTCTGGAAGGTGACAGCAATAATCTCTAGAAAGTGACAGTGATGAGCTGTTCAGTGCAGTTTTTTCCAGCAGATCCAACAGAAAATTCTTGCTTGCAGTTAAGGTCTTTGGTACTAATGTGTTAACTGGGCATAACCTAACAGCTATTTAAAAATCCTAAAGTACCTGTTATTACACTCATATAACACACCAAACAACTAATGTACTCAACGCTGACCAGACCTTTCTGAGATTGCTGTAAGTGAACGCATTAAAGATATACATTAACTGGAAGATATGACAAGAAGGAAGATCAAAGTGAAAGTCAAATGCAAGAAAACCATGAAATACTCCCTAAAAGTGATGCCCTCAAGTCATGCCAGTGCTCGGTCCGTCTCAGGCGGTCAAAAACCACTGACACCCACCGCAGAGGCCAGAGGCACGACCTCCCTCCGCGGGAGGCCTGGGATGGCCGAGGCTCTGAGCCTCCCCGCCCGCCCCCCGCTCCCAGGAGAAGGGCTTTAACCGCAGCCGCACCCCCTCCGCGCCCATGGGGACGCCCAGAGGAGACCGGCCAGCGGAGGAGGGGGGACGAGGGACACCCCTCCCGCGGTGAGGGCCCCCGACCCGGCAGCACAAGCGCCCGCCATGGCCGCCCCAGACCCTCGTGACTCAGCACGGCCCCACCACCCCTCGCCCAACGGCCGCCGCCCCCGAGGACCCCAGCGGGGGTGAGAGNCGTAATGGCGGCGGCTGTGCCTTGAGGCGGTATGAGGGCAGGAGGCCACATCTTCGACCCTGTGCCTTCCTCGGACGTGGTTCACCTGCTGTCAAGGCTGTTGCTCGCAAACTTAACCCACAAAACCCAGCTGTGCTGGTGCCACTCTGGCCCCAAGAAGGAGCTGGAGTTGGACCGGTGGCTTCCCACAGTAAGCCAGGGTGGCCATGTTGTGTGGTGAGGGGTGCTTTTTTCGGTGAACCTCATCCTTTCCCAGTGGGCTACAGGCAGCAAAAGCAGAGGGCCTGGGTTGACAGGCCACCTGACGGCTTCGGGTAGTGACATGAAACAGCGGTGCTTCCTGAGGTAAAGGTGGCCTCCAATGCTGGGAACCCCGTGGAGCCTCCCTGGGCAACACTGTGCGAGCAAGAGGTATCAGGATACACCAGGGATCACAGGCAGCCCTTGGGATGCTGATCTTCTGTCAGTGGCCAAAAGGGATGGGCCTGCAGCAGGTTAACATTTGGAAATTAATTTTGAGAGCAGTGGGCAAATACTGTATTAATAGGTACATATTAATAGCAACAATAACAGTATGGTAACGGGGTTAATATTAGCTTGCACTTAAAGAACTTTGAAAGACTTTCCAACAACCATGAGAGAGTTTTCCACGGATTTCGATGCACAGCTTCAGATGTGTGTCTGGCATATCTATTTTACATATTTCTTTTGAGACTTGTAGCTCAAATTTACCCGAAGTTGCCCTGGTGCTACAAATTTCACACATGACAATTAAACACTAAATCTTATATAAAAACCCCACAATATTTAAATGGAATTTTGATATGTGTTTTAATGGCACACTCAGCTTTGGAAAAAATAAATGAAAAATTCATATGCTTTATACTCTGCTTTCCTCTTTCTTGGGCAAAATCAGTTCACCACTTTGAAAAACCCTCCAAACATTCTCAACCAAAGTTCTGTGCCTTTGTATTCAGGTCTCAGGCTTGGAGCAAAGACTTCAAAAGAATGAGAATGGAGGACTGGGGTTTTTAAACTCATTTTTAGGAAAACTGGTACCACAAAGGTTTCTCTGATCTTATTATAATGGGTACTCGGATATTGTGGTGCTGAATTCATTATTATAGAATAGATGTGAATACAAAAACCAAGTTCCTGTTTAACTGCAGCTTACAGAAAAAGCTAGGTTTGTCATTAAATGTATTTATTTATTGACTGAGTTTGTTGGTCAGGATATGACTGTAGAGATGAAACATCTAACTTTCAAAGTCATTCTTGCAGGACACAGACAGGATGCAATCACTCCATGTACATTTTTGACATCACTGCAATCCACAGTCTAGGCTGCATAACATGAAAGAACATACATTGCCAGAAAGATCTGGTTTTCCTTTAAAGGCTTTCATGCTAGGGAAAACTTCCAGACATAAACACAAATCACACACATGTTTTCTCATCAAATTATGAAGTATTTTAAATTGGAGCAAGGCTCGATTTCTTTCACTACCAGCTTTGTTTTAATGATCTTAGAGTGACTATCTCAACGGCAGATGATTGGAGTAGTATCTCATTCCTCTCTGTGGCCCTGCTGCAAGCTAATAGGAGTTACGTGAGCAGTTGTTGGGCTGACCAAACCTTTGATCAGAAATGAGAGTGTGTGGTGAGCAATGAGTGCTTCAACTGCTCGGAAGCAGTAGGTACGGCTGCCCTCTGTGTTGCAGGTGATTTCAAGGCTTCTCCCAGCCCCAGGCTCACCAGAGAGCAGGCAGCAGCCCACAGGCACTGCTCCAGATCGGGACCCCACATGCTGAAGTTTGCCTGCCAGGAAGCGTTGCTGGCATGCAGGTCTGGGTAGTCTGTCTGAAGGCATCTTCCAGGTCAACGGTAACAGGGTGGGAAGTGAGATGCAGTGACTGTGGTCACTAAAGAGGCCATTCTTGTCTGTGGACACTCTTAAAAGAGTATGTGGATATACTCTTCCCAGTGTGTGGACACTCTAAAATTAGTGCGAAAATAACTACTGCTCCTCTGAAGTTATTTCTTTGGTAAACTTACAAAGATTAATTTCACATGTTGCTTTTAAAGATAACCTGCAAATTATTATTTTTTTTAGGAATGATTCTTTAATCATTTTGTGTAGAGAAGGTCTAAAATGTATGAGTGTTTTAAATATTTTCCGGATGTTTTTTACCTCAGCATTTTTGGAATGTCAAGTCCGGTCTTTTTGGTTTAGCTGGGGGACTTCTCTGAGGTTTCAGGTGATCTTCAGACCATGGATTCTTTTATCGTTTAGAAATGAGGAAAGTGTTTACTCTTTTAAAAAAGCCCATACTGTTTCAAATGCTCTTTTAGCAGTTAAATTACATAAAACCTCATTAAACAAAGTCTTAGACAGCTTGACTTAAAGCAAATTCCTGTTTCAGTTACTTAGCTTTTTCTTGCCTGGATCTCAGCATGCCATCATTTCATGAGAGATCTGTACATTTCCTCTTGAAGCCTCGGGGAGAGACTTCCCTGGTGGATTCAAAACTTGTCACGACAGAGGCACAACACGGCTGGCGGGGCAAAGGTTGCCATGTACCGACCTCCTCTGCCCATGGAGGAGGAGATCTACGAAAGCCAGCTCTCTTCTGGGAACTCAGCTGCTATGTTAAAGCAGGTTTTGAGCTAATATATATACCTGCCTTTCCACTAAATTTATTGGTAGTTTTTACTACTCCCATTCCCAGAGCTTTTTTGTGTACAGAGGGATGGAAGATACCCACTGATTTAACCATCGGTCCTACTTAATGATAGCAAAAGGAGTATGTTGTCCAAGGAAACTTGCCTTTGTATCCGTGTTTTTTAATATTGATGCAGCATTGTCGCTTTTCAAAATACAATTCCTTTGACGTATCAGTGGGCAATCTGTTCTGAGTACGTGAACCTCTATCAGAAGAAAACCTTTATCCTGTGGGACTGGGAAACTCTTTCACTGGTTTCTGTCAACAGCCAGTTAGAACCTGTTAAAGTGAAAGTACTTTTTATTTGTTTTTAATCAAATCAAATAAACACATTTTCTTTGATCTTTAAGAAGCCCTTTCTTGTTAACTTGCTTTATGCTTTTATGTTTTGGCTTTCATTGTAAATCTAGTTATTTTAAAAGTTATTTTGTTTTAAATTATTAAACCTTTTCTGAATTTAAGATAAACAGGGGCATGTTTTGTTAAAGATTAAAAATAAATTTCACACAAAACTGCAAAACGTAGCAAAGATAATAATGTGTAGGCGTCAGAGTGTTCCAAAACAAGACTCTCTGGGGGCTCTTCTGAACACACGGCTACGTTAAAACCATGTTCTGAAAAGGCTCAGGAAACCCCTGACTCTAACCCACCCTTTCCTGAAGCTGGTGAAAGTATTTAGAAAAAAAGTTACTGTTGCAGGGGGAAAAAAAAAAAAATCCCACGTATTGCCGAAGCAGATGATTTTTTCCTGTTTGTTTACCAGCAAACTCCACAGCTTGCAAGATTTTCTTGAGTCAAAACTTGTCCGTCCTCATCGTTCAAATGCAGCAAGCAGTCCAATAGTTGACCAAAAAAAGTCCATTGTTATCTCCCCGTGAAAAGTAAACTTTTTTAACGTGCTGTACATCTAGTGGGCAAACCATGCCAACAATCCCTCGTTTCATTATTTGATTTATAAGTCATTAATTAATTTTAAGTGAAAAGATAGCATATCTGTAGAAGTGTCTTCAGTTCCTATTTTGGTAGGTCTAACAAGGGACACTGATTGTTTTTTAATCCAAGTTAACGTACTTGGATTAAAAAAAAGGTCCTTGTTGCCTTGAAGTGAGGACTTATTTTGCAGCTTGTCAGTGCTTTTGTAAGTCTCGGATTGGCGTCTGTACTCTTTATTTGTAGTAATCCTTTGTTTGGACTCTGGGAAACCCGGGCTTGTCTTCTCCGTGCTCCTGTTGGGGAGTCAGAAAAGCAGGAGGCTGTAACGAGGGGAGCCAGTCGCCAGGGGCTGCTCAGTAGCCAAACACCCTGAAGCTGCCTTCCTCCTCGGCGGTGGCCAGCTGCCCCTCTTCAGCCGAGCTGGGAGTTGGATGCTTGTGGCCGATGTTGAACACTTTCTCACTTCACTGGCAATGCTATGAGAATTGCGAAAAAACAGAGTTGAAAGGTAAAAAGCAGTGTATATGCCATAGCTGAAGCTACATGCGCAGTGCCTGGGGGAATGCCAGTACTCCCCTGCCAATGGCTAAATAGCTTTTTTCAGTAAATTTTCAGTAAATTCCATTACCTCCTTGTGACCATATCAACCTATCCAGTGTTCACGTAGTCAGGATCTCACTGCTCCATAAACTCTTTTTTTTTTTTTTTGGCACCGAAGACAAGTCCTTCATGAGAATTCACAGGAAAACATTTTTATCTTTCCCCCTTTGCCTGGAGTGATTTGCCTCCCAGAAGCACAACCACCCCGTACATATAGGTGAGACTAAGAGCACGTTTCCTGTGAGAGCGTCTTCCTAAGGGAAACCTTGAAAATAATTAATAGTAGTCACAGCTGAAAGAACTGAATGGAACATTACTTCCCATTCCTGCTACTGTGCAGGAAAAAAAAAAATAAAAAAATCACCCGTTTGCCAAAATACCTAGCAGCAAAAAGGGAGTCGGAGACTTCTCTGACTCATAACCACATCCATTAAGTAGCAAGATAATCAGAAGTTACCTTAATTTCCTCATACAGCTGAAGACAATAAATGAGCCAGTAATCACTAAACTGAAAAGTTGGCATTTCGCACAGAAAACTGACATTTTCAGAAAACTAAGAATAGAGTTTCTTTTCCCTATTGTCAACAGAAATTTTTCTCCCTGTACTTTTCCTGTCATTTTAAAAACAAAACCATGACAAAGTTTCTGATGCAACCACAGTGTGCTGCTTGAGAATGCTATCATTAGTTACACGGCTGGCATGGGGATGGCTGGCTTAGAAATAGTTAAGGCTCGAATCTTCAAAGGCGATTATGCGTTTAACTCAGGATGTGAGCCATCGAGCCCAGGTTTAGCCAGCAAAATCAGAAGCGGGTCTAGAGCCTCCTGAATTTTGGCCAAGCTCGGGCTTCTGAATCTGATGACTCATTTCTGATAGAAAAGTTTACTCGCATGTGGGTAAACAGAAGCTGTAGCTTACAGTAAGCACTTGTATGCAGACCCTGACACTCCTAGAGAGCTCGCTCCAATTTCAGAGGGTTCCACATGGATGCAATGAACCCACGGAGTGGACTTCACTGAGTCAAGGCTGCAGCAAAACCGCAGGCTTGTTTTTGTACAGAAGAACTATTACAGTGTTTCTTCAGGAAAAGCTTTTATGAAATTCAATGCTACTGTATCGTAAAGGGTGTTGGCAGTTAATTAATTGTTTCTATGGAAAAAATGATGTATTATGAATTTTATCTTTGGTCATATTTCTGGAAACTACGATTATACATTTTCCATGGATTATTTTATTCATACTTCCTTACTGTAGGTTTTCCTCACAATGGGCTTAACTTTTCTTACCCTTTGTACTGCATCCCTTAATTCTGAGTCTCTACAGCTACCTGTTTTATGACATGAATTACTTTGTTGTTGTATGTGTTATGCTAACAGCTTAAATCATGTTCCTATGCTCAGGTTTATTTTTGAAAGATTCTGAAAGGGTGCTGCTGGAACTTCGTTTTACAGTGAGATTTCCTATTAAGTTTATATACCAGCATTAGGAAACGCTTGTGACAGAAACTGTCAACGCATTCAAACAGTGGCAGCCCTATACTTAATAAGCGAAGACTGTGGGAGCAGATAGCCAATACAAGTTTATTGGCACAAAGTAATTGAAGCACATTCCATTACAGTGTAGTAGAGGTTATTTAACATATTGAACTAAAACTAAAGAGAAAGGAAACAAATTAACACCATTAGGCAAATTCTCTATTTTTAGTTTCAGAAGAAATGACAAACTCTGATTTTGTAAAGGAAGATTGGGAATTGGATTCAGAGAGACCTTCCATGTTAAAAAAAAAAAAAAAAAAAAAAAAGGAAAAAAAAAAAAGGAAAAAAATAAAAGCAAATATTTTAAAGAATTACATTTAGGCTGGAACAAAGAAGATGCAAATGAACTGTGGAAACTTGTGTGGTTTCTTCTTCAGAAGGACTTTTTTAAGTTTTAAAAGATTACCGGAAAAACAAACCCCAAGCCGTTTATTCAAAGGAGCAAACAGTCCTGAAAGGGTTTGGGAAATATATACAGTGGACATTTCAAGAGAGACTGTCATATCCTCCTCTCAGAGTAAATTTGTGTGAATACCTTTGTGGTGGAGGATCAGAGTGGGCAGATCAAAGTAATATACGGGCTCGAGGGAGAAGAGGAGGGGGAAGGGAGGTCGACATAGGAACACATTTGGTTTCAAGGGCTCCTCTTGGCTCACTGAGTCCTGCCCGCTGCTGTTACAAAGAGCCATGCTATGTAATTATTTTCATAACATCTTAATAAACTTGCATATTAAGTTAACTTGATCCCATTCGTCTTCCTTCTTCCTTGACCGTTGTTATTCTGGGTGGTTGTGCTGGACCCTCATTGCTCTGGTCATGATGCAACTTCACGTCTAGGCAGAAATCACTGATAGTCACTTTATGCCTGTTTGTTCTGATAGCTATTCTGGGGTTTAGCTCACATGGTTCTTACTCATGAAGAGGACGTGAAGCCTCCTGACCGTCTCTGATAATCCCAGTAACCATTCCCAGAACATTCTTCAGTTTCACTTTTCTTGAATGTGAGTAGTCAGAATTCTGTAGAGTGCTCAGATGAGGTCACAGCAGTGCCCACATGGCTATGGTAATACGGTTCTTCTCATACAGGATCACATTTGCTTTTATTCATCGTTGCATCACACTGGTGCGTCATACTTTCTCCTCACCAGGGGTCTTTAATTGGCAAGCTCCTAGTTTGCTGCACAAAGTCTTGGTTTTAATCTCTACTCAATAACCTTATTTTATTCTGTTATATTTCTATTATTCTAATGTAATCCGCATGTAATTAGTCCGATATTCCTCTTGTTTGAGACCTTCTGACTTTCTGGGCTACTGTTAGCTTTAATTAGTGCATTCCTACTTCTTTTGGGACCATCAGTTATGTAAATATTAAATAAAATTAATCCTAAAAACAGTCCCTGAGGAAGTCAAATATACCCTCAATCATCACATTTCAAGGCACTTCACTGTAGTCTTCTCTCTGAGTAATATTTTTTTCGAATTTCAGTTCTACCATTAACACTCTTTGCCATCTTAAACAATATTTTTCTTTGTGACATATCAAATACTAAACTAAAATTATGCTAGATGAGAGCTGTACTTTACTTTTTTCAAAATATTCTTTATGCAATCAAAGGATATTATATTGCTTCGATACCGCCTGCTCTTAAAAAATCCATTTTTCAGTCTATGTTGTTTTCCAATTACCCAATGCCTGATTATTCTCTCCTTCAAAGTTTATTCTAAAATTATGTATGTTGTTATTGTCAGATTACTGACTTTATTGTTATCTAGAATACCCTTTCCCTCTCTTTCTTAAGTATAGCCCCTAGGTCTACCACTAGCCAATAGATAGAACCAATACAAATTTGTAAGTTTTATTGAAAATCCTTGTTGTGATTGCTGTGCTGGTTCTTTGAGTACTCAAGGATGAAGATTAGCTAGATGATTAAATTCAGGTCTTTCAGCTTTTTAATTTTTTCTGCCACCTTGGAAACAGACATTTACAAATCTACAGGTTTCTTGAAAATTACCATTCAACCTTGCTACCATGTTGTACCTTCTCAGTCTGCTTGAAAACTGAGGCAGAATACTCCTTTTGGGGGGCTCTGCTCTAAAGAGAAATCAGATCTACACCAGATCTCATGAACAACTATATCTATGTTAAAATTATGATTATTATTATTTTTTCCAAATCTGATTTTCCCTCTGGATTCCTACTAAATTGTAGTAAAAGCTATAGCCTTTGGCTTCTGTTTGAGAATAGCGTGCTGACTGTCCTAAAAAGATGAAAAAAATCCTTTGAAAAAGAGAGGAAGGAAGAGTGTCTGGAGCCTTCTCCTCTGGGATATTTCTGTCTAAAGAGCATAAATAAGGATCATGCCCTAAAAGGTGTGCTATATTGTAGCTTCTCAGTGCCCAAGATCTAACTAAAGGAGATCAGACTTTTTATACTCATGGGGTGATGTGGATCTGCTCTGCGTTCAAGAGAAACAAGTTCATTTTCATTATATGCTGAGAAGTAGCACTGGGATCAGGGAGTAAGATGTTTCAACTATTCTCTCCCTCAGAACAGGAGACATTTCTGAATATCTCTTTCTTATATATTCTGATTATTTCTTTCTTATATATTTCACTCCCGGTTTTATGAACACAAGACTAGAGCAGCAGGTCTCGCGTGCAGCTACCATGCAGAGGCAATAATTACTCTGTGCAGGTGTTAGCCACAAAATTCTTGAAACAAAACATATCCAGTGTGTTTCCAGAGCTCTGCATATCAGCTTTTCCCCACTTCTTAAATAAAGAAAAGATTATAGACGTCAAGTGTACTTCAGCACTTTACGTTACCCATATTTAGCTCTGCTTGTCAAATGTTTTGTTTATTCCTTGAAGCAGTCCTCAGCTCCAGCCTAACACATGTGCTTCTGCGCTTTTCCTGGATGTTTTTCAAAGACAGACTCAAAGTTGCACTCTGTCTTTGAGATACGTACCTGAAAGTCTACTAAAAGGAGACCACCAATTAGTTCATTAATAATCTCAGTTAGCTTTTTAGTAGTCTGATGATGAGAGGTTAATGCATCAATCTACTATTCTCTTTCAATGCCACATTTCCCCACGCTCTTTTTGGCAGTTTTCCTTCGAGCCTTGTGAAGTTATTCTTCCTTCGTTTCGTACCCAGTGTCCCCTGAGCTCATGCTTTTTTTAGTCTAATGACAGATATTATGGAAAAAAAAATCTGCTGTTGGTCGATATCTTCAACTGCTCTGCTTCCAGCCACAGCTCACACATGTTGTGGGGACTGATAACTTACTGAGTTTGCTATCGCTGCGGTTTCCAGAAAAGTTGCCCCGGATTCCAGAAGAAGAAGAGAATTCCTCTGAATGAAGATTACAGAGATAAGGAGCATGAAATTATGTGTTTGGCCTTCATTGTAGATACACTTATCCATTATTAACCACTGTCTGGCATATTTGGACATAATAAGAGGTGAGTGGTGGGTGATAAGAAAGAGAGGAGTAGATTTCAGGATTATTTCTCTCTTCAAAGGATTTTACTTCTGTCCTACCCCCACTTCCTTTCCAAGCATTTTAAGATCACAAACTACTGAGTTATTGTAATATATTACTCTTCATAATATTGCTAAAATAATTCCATCATTTGGAAAATGATGGAGAAAGAAATTCAACTCAACAAATTTGTTAAGAAGTTAAAAGCCACAGTGGAAATTATGGAAGAGAACTCCTTAAACCTATATCTGTGCTTATCCACAATAAAATATTAGAGAATATTGCTGTTTTATAGCCAAAGGGAGGATGTTATGTGCTTACTTACTGGAATGTGAAACCTACAAAACAGTTTTCCATTGTCTACCTCTTACATATTTTTCTTGCTTTTCTGAGAGTTTTCCTGTAGCAAAATGTAACTTGCTGACTTTGCAAAATACATTATTAAAATTTTAGAAAACCTTTCCTATTTTCTATATTGATTCTGTGAACGTACCCGTGCCAACTTTTCCTTGAAACTTGGAGAGTCCAGAGAGTCAGTGCCTAAGCATGGAGTCATGGCACCTCATTGGGAAATCCCTCTTTGTTGTCAGGTTATCTCTGTAGTCTCTTATTTTTTTTGTCTTTTCTTGAGTAAAGAGCCTTTTGCTTCTGTTCAAACGTATATTCTGCCGTGGTTTTCCTCCTTACTAGGAGTGAAATCCATATTACAGGTGTATTTTACAAGGGTTTTTATTCTTCAATTCAGAGAGAAGCAGAAGAGGAAAACAATAAAGACATAAAATAAAGCATTTGCTTCTTGTCATCTAGGTGAAGATTTTACAAAGGCTCATTTATAACAGGCTATGAGCCTTAATTGCAAAGTTTATAGGTAGGTAATGTTTAGTCCTCACATCGCAACCTCTTCCTTCCTCTCTAGGTCCCTGCTCCTTGGAGCTCACAATGTGTCTGCATTTTCCTAAAAAATCAGTGCATCTTCCTCTCCAGGAAGTGGCTTGCTCTTTTATAGCAAAGCCAATCTTTGTCCTCTTTAAGGGCTGTATATCCTCTGCTGTCTAGGGACAACACCCCTGAACACATCTGTCTAGACATCCTAGAGCCTGCCTTCCCTCTTACTATGTTGAAAAACTGGCATTCCCTTAAAACAGCCTTTACAGCAAACATTATGTATCCCTGCAGATGCAGAATCATGATTTTGAAGGGTGTTTGTCCTTACACACAGTTGTTTTCATAAACGTGCCTGTAATACGAACTGTAATTTTTCAGAAGTAAGCCTGTATGGGTCACTTCTCATTCCTTCTTTCCCATGCTATAAACCAAACCAAATCAAAATACATCATAGTATTTTTTTAGTAAGCTGGGCCTTACATTTCAAAAATAAAGGACGCCTATTAGTTCCCTGTTGATTCTTTGCGGTCCACTGGTAGGGAATGTGGGGTGTCCTATAAATGTTATTTGATAAAAGCTGAGGCGAGGCACCCTGCTGCTTTTAAGGATCATGCTGAGACGAACTGCTGGTAGGATATGCAAGACAGCAGATTTGTTTATCCTTATTTCTCCGCTCACATCCCTGAGCACACATGGTTGCTGTTTTTGTTTTGACTAATTTTGACTTTTTTAAATGTGAGAAAAGTGGTTAAAGTGATGTAATGCCTGTCTGAAGGTGGGATGCGTGTGAAAGAGTGGAAATGCTGACAGGCCTCTGACTGGAGCAGGGTGAATAGCTGTGCTCCAGGGCTGGATGCTCACCTACCCTCCCTGTCTCATTCACTGCATTGTTCTCAGGGAGGAGGAAACCAGGCAGCGGCGTAAGGAAGCCCACGGCTTTACACACACTGGTTCAGTGGGATTGCCTAAGACCTTGTAGCAGCCCAGAATCTGATGAAAAGCTAGAGTGATATATTTACTACTTTTGTCTGCTTGAATCTACCTTATGATTTTCCCAAGACCAAATCAGTATGGGTTTTAAGCATTTTAAATTACATCCCATCATTAAGATCTGCCAGCGATGACAATAGATTTTGACCTTTTTTTCTCCTGAACTTTACTTATCCTTAAATGCATAGATGCTGCTGGTTCCTTAAACTATAAGTCATTTCTTTCCCATGCAGGTTTTCTCTGTTACACACCAGGAAGACTTTGCTCACTGATATTTGTATTAGCATAAAATCTGCAAGCATCCCAATATTGGACAAGGGTCCCATTGCGCTAGGTGATGTAGGTAGAGAGAATGAAAACAGTATTTCTACTGTAACACGTTTACAGTCCAAGCATAAGAAAAGTCAAGAGGTGAAGCCTGTAGACCAGCCCTACAGCGTTTAATCTTTTTGTGTCATAGCTGGGTGATGTGGATTTAAAACGCCCTAGACATAGACTAAGACGCCCTTGGGGATATAGACCCATTCTTATAAGACTGTAAGTAATGCTGTGGTAGAACATGTGTACATCATCTTTATGCTAATTAAATTAAGTCTGGCTAGCTGTAATTCTGGGAAGAATGTCAAAGTGGAAGACATCAGAAGAGAGAGCTGAGATGGGACTTTCTAGAAGCATGGTCAGGAAAGTAGATGTGGCAGCAGATAATAAGTTGGTAAATTAATTTGCTTTTGGGAGAACTCCATACATTTATATCAATGATAATGTAGTTGGAAAAGAGGTTTTTTGCTCTAAGATGGATTTTTTTTCTTTTATTGAATGCAGGCTTGTGACAGAGGTTCACATTTGCTTCACTTGTATATTGCTTCACCTACTGCCTCATACCTGGAGAAGTAATAATCGCACTGGGAGGTGTGGAAAGCGCAGGCAGAGAGACTTCCAGTTTTAAAGACAGGACATAGTATCTACCAAACATCATATGGAAGAAGTCATGTCTCATTTTTGTGGTGATCTCGGAATTCAAAGTGTGCAGGGCAAATTGAAGAGTACAAGGGATTTGTGCTGTTTAAAGAGCTAGCAAAGATCTCTGTGTATGTAAGCAGTCAATGTACTTGTCCTAGGACAATTCCTAAGATATTTTTCCCAACCGTCATTCATATTTAACCCAAGTTTAATTTGAACCATTTGTTTTTCACCCAGAAGTTTATTTCTTGTAAGTCATTGGGACAGCTTTCTGATTGTAATAATCTATATTTTTTAAATATGGAGATTACAATGTGGGTTTGTCAATGTATTATTGGCAACAGTGCAAAAAAAACCCCAAACCTCACTGAGTGTAATTATTGAGAAAGTGAAGAAAAGAAACATCCATCCTACTCCTTATTCCGTTCTGATTAATGCTACATTTGAAGGCTTCTGGCATGAGGAAGCAGTTTTGCGTCATAGCTTCCTGGGTGAGATTCTTCAAACCAAATGCAGATGTCTACATGATAGATGTCTACCCTGGAGCTAAACCTTGTAGCTTTGCTGTCAATGATGCTCTCATGGCACAGTTTGTCATTCACTAAGACAGATGACTCAGAACTTAAGGAGATGCATCCTCTCCTTTGGCCAGTTGGAATCCACTTGTGAACTTTATTTTAGTCTTACTTGAAGGACTCACAAATATTTAAGTATTAATGGATTTATCCTGTTACTTAATAAGTCAGCAGCTGATTTATAGTGAGATTAAGTTCTTTGCCCCAAAACACAAAAGAGCCTATAAAAGTAATGTTGGAAATGACAAACAGTCTCCTTGGTTCCAATCTGGCAGGCTAGACAGAACATCCTTCCCCTTTTCAAGAATTTTTGAAGTTATATATAGGCACTTTATCTCTCTACGTCATGAAGCTATATTTATTTCTTGATTCTGTTTCAGGAATAATTCAAACACATGCTTAAATGCCACTGAAACTAAACTGGATTTCATCATGTTGTTTAGGTGTTTTCCCACATTGTGTTCCTGTCATGATCTTGTAAATCACACAATAATTTAGCTTGGAAGAGATCCGAGGACCCCATCTGGTCTAAACCCACTCCCCCACTCAAAATGGGGTCAGCTTTGAAATTACACCATGTTGCTCAGGGCTTGGATTACCTCTGAGGATGAGGATTCTGCAGCAGCCTCTTCTCCCACCTGAGCACCTCATTGGGAAGGCTTTTTTCCTTATATACAATAAAAGTTCCCCAGCTGCAACTTGGCTCTCCAAGAAGAATCTGTTTTCTATAACCACCCATTAATTAGTTAGTCCTAATGCCTACCCCTTAGGACAGCAATCAGATCCTTCCTTAGGCTTCTTGTTCTCCAAGCTGAACGAACCCAGTTCTCTCACCCTCACCTCCTGTCTCATGTGGCCCATCCCTTAAATGTGTTGGTAGCCTTTCTACTGGTCTTGCTCTAGTTTGTCTGTCTCTTTGTACTGAAGATCCCCAAACTGGACACAGTAGTTCAGATTTATCTTATAAATGCTGAACACAGGGGGAAAACCCACTTTCCTCAGTCTGTTTGATATGCTTTTATTAATACAGAGCATGGTTATTCTGTGCTGCAAAGGAATACTGCTGCAAAGCAGACAATGTAGAAGAACAAGCATATATCACAAGTGTGATCCAGGTCCTGCTTTTATGCATAACCGTGTGAGATCATTTTTTTTGTTGCCTAAGGGCTGTATCCCTGCCATGGGCAAGAAAATATCCATAATGGGAAAATGCCACAAATTCAGCAAACACTAACTGCCTTTGAACTTTGGTTCCAAAATGTTTTTGGTTTCAAAATTGTATTTGATGACTTCTTCTTTAGTTTGTCACTGCTTGATGCAACATATTATTTTAGTGTATGTTTTTCAAGTGTCTCCACTGAAGAGAAAATTGTTCTCTTGTAAGGTCATTAGCATCCATGAAAGGTAGTGAATGCTTTTGGGAGAGGGTTGTGCTCAGTGGAATTTTGTCAAACTCAAGTCCTCCAGGCAAAAAATAACTTTTGTTGTACCTTACTTTGCATGCGGGTGTTCACACCATGAAAAAAACATGTCTTCATGATATAGTTTCTATTTTGAGTGATACAGCTTAAATTTGTCAGATTAAAGGTGCTGAGTACAAGACCAAAACATTAAATCAATCAGGAAGTATGCTATTAGTCTCTTTGCATAGGTGCTTCATCCTCTCTTAAATTCAAAGCTAGAGAAAAAAAAAAAGAGAAAACAGGAGAACACTCAAAGATATCAAGACTAAGAGACAAGTATTTATAGTGGGGTTTTTTTGAAACTAATCAGATATCCAGATGGACAAATTCCAACATTAGCAGTAGACAGGATCCAGTTTCTGATCCTTGACCACTACCAAACAGAGCTGCCTGGTCTGTATAAATGTATAGAAGACCTGCCTCTGTGCCCATCCTTATCTTCTCGGGAAGAGGCAGTGGCTTAAGACACAAGTACAGAGAAGTCACTTGTCCATTTGAGTGGCATATCACACCAGCACAATTGTCCATCTCCTCTCTCCTTGCATTACCTAAGTTTCAAGTGAGCATATATAGTCCTAAATCCAAAGCATTTTTTTCCTATGGGTATATTTTAATGAGAGTCTTGGGCTTTTCCAGTTTGGGGGTCAGGGAGTTCATGCTAGTTGCATCCTGACTTGATGTTGGAGCAAGACTTTGTAGCCATCTAATCCTCCTGCTGCACCCTTGATTCCCTAGGAAGGACAGACTATGGACAGTGGGGAGAAGCGCATCTTCTTTGGAAGATGCCATGGAAGCTGTGGATAGCTGGGACATTGGAAGTGCAGGGCACACCGCTGACCACATCTGCCCAGTTGTTCAGACATACCCTTTGATATCACCTGCAGTTCTACAACTCGACAAGGTCAAAATATGTCCTAATAAGCTGTACTATGCTCCAAACTCTCGCTGAATTCCTGTCCAGTATGTAAGAGCTTTTCCTAAATCCATCTGCAAAGAAGTGCAGAGTGGAGTGACACATGCCCCACTGTACTCCAGTAAATTTCTACCACTAACTACTGTTTTTATCACTTAAGTAAAGTCCCTTCTCTTCTGGATGACTTGGCAAACATTTAAGGCTGTTTAAGATGCTTAATATTTGTCTTTTCTTTAAACACACATGTTAATTTTTTGGTGATGGGTTTAGTTATTGTTCATAGCTTTCTGAGGCCCCTGACTATTTCCTATTATTTAAACAGCTAATCAGACTTATTTTATTAGGTGTAAATGTGTTTCCATGCTTTGACTGGCAAACACTAATCTTGAAACTTCAGTAGCATGTAGGAATTTATTGCCTGTTAATTGTGCCCTAGGGCATAGTGACTTTTAAAAGTGAAATAACAATCATCATGTCTCCTTATATATATATATTACTGCACTGCCTGTATTGTTGTAACATGAGTCTAGTTGGCATTATCAGAGGGCAGCCATTCAAAACTATACTGATTTTACAAACAAGGTGGAGTTTCAGGTATTAATACTAACACAAAATACAGAGATGTCTGGTTGTTACGCTTCAGTCAACAAGTGGTTGCTTTTAAATGGCTTTTCTTTTACTTCTATCTGTCCTAATGACAGCATCAGTGCCAGAATGTGTGGCAGTTACATGATTTTACTCTTCATGTGTAATGATTTTAAGGCCTTTGACATTCTGCTGCTTCTGTAAGGGCTTGCTTGGCATTATACTATATTCTTTTGATATTTTCTACGTTCTTTGTCAGCAGATGTGCTTCTCAATGTGTGACTCAGTGATAACACACTGAGTTTTCACTTCACGTGTCAACACACTTGCCTTTATGTCATAAATGCTAAATGTTTTGTGGGATCTTATTCAGCCACCCACTCTTCCTTCTACAGTCCTTTTCTCAGAAACAATAAAATTAGTCAAGATTCCTTTTACTTGTCTTCAAATATATTCCTTAATGCCATGATGAAGTCATGCAAGGATTCATTTTCAGTTCAGGGCCAATTTAATATCTGTTCTCTTTGTTTTCTAAGCTCATATATATCCTTGAAAAACACACCAGGTGGAAAACTGAAGGGACTGGAAGAATGGTACCATACTAGTAGTGCTGAATATTTTGATCAAGGACTTCCGATGCAAGTTTCTATAGTATCAAGTAAATGCATTGCTTACACATTTTGTAATCCAAACGTGATTCCCTTACAACTCCTAAGGAAATGACTCCATAACTGTGAGTGATTAGGTACAATATAGACAGTATGTGTGTGTGATTGGAAGGGGAAGCAGTGTCCTTGATTGCACAGTTTTATTCTTTTTGGGCCCTATTCCCAAGTATCTAAAAATATGCTGTGCTGCTCCCTTTTATTCTGAGGCTATATCCTACCTCTTACTTCAGCTGCCACTTCCTTTTGGCTTACCTTCTTTGCGTTCCGACTCTGCAAGATATACTGCTTAAAATTGCTTCAACCGTAGATATCCAAAACCTGACAATCACGTGGGTGACTGTGTCCTGTTATTCCAGACAAGGCAGTACATTTGTACCTTCCATTAACTTCATTAATGATGTCAATTCAGCACCTTTAGAATTAAAGAAATGTATTTTCATGCTAAGACAAGAAACTCAATATGAACTTTTTAACCTGTGTCACCCTTATAAGTCTTGGTCACAAGACTTTGAGGGGGCACAAACAGAAAAAGTAATATGTAGCCTATATTAATCCCTCAATCAGGCTGCAAAGTATATTGTGCCTTGAATTTCTAGTCAGAAAAAACCCCAAAACATTTCAACAGTAAGTTTGTGTTCCAAATAATGGCATAATGCTACCTTCCTATTACACTGCTGCTATGGAAGGCTTTGGATGGATGGACGTCAATGGGAAAGGGAATGCAAAGAGAGACTCACTAAAGGTGTCACAAAGTGTTCACAGAGATGCCACACAGCTTTACATATATTACAAAGCATACAGAAAGGCAAAATTGTCATAGGCAGGTAGACCTTAAACAGTAAGTTATATTATCTAGAGTGAAGGCGAATAGGGAGTGAAGTCGTACAAAATAGTAAATAATATAGTCAACCTGACAGCAAAAATGGTCATCAGGAAATACAGCGACTGTTTAGAATAATTTTCACCATTTCCTCTCCCAAAGATATGGTTTTACATCTAATGGAAATGTTTCTGCAATCCCTTTAGATCAGCAGTACAGGAGAAAGAATAGTTTCAGGAGGGTTAGAGAAATGTTGTGCTTTTGCAGCCATGTTAGAGAAGAGAAGATCACGTCTCATCTGTCCTGAGGGATAGCTGCAGATGGAGCTGGGCCCAAGGACCCTCTGCACTCACTGAGCTGGAGCATACTGGCACATACTGGCACTGGAGAGGGCTGGAGGCTGTGGGATGGGTAGTTGAGTGTGGAGAGGCTATGTCCAGTGTACCTGACAGACTTAGTTGGGGAAACCAAACCCTCTCTGGTCCCCTGATAAATTTGCATGCTCCATTTTCATTCTTCTGATTTCATTTGTTTTATTTTGTTAATGATCTGAAAGTCCAAGATTAAGAAATTACTGCTTTTAGTAATGGGAAGGGCAATTCTGCAGTTACTGTGTGGGCTGGGATGGAGGAGGTTTTTACACTTCTCCTCAAGTTTCTTCCTCATTAGCTTAACAGTTTCCCTGCTGTCACCAGTGTCTCTGGTTTACAGTCAGGGACTGCCCTCTCCCAGTATTGCAGTCTTATCTCCTGACATTACTGTCATCTCTGGCTTCCCTGCCGCTGCTCCTCAAGAAGTGATGAAGTAACTACAGCATTTACCAATTGTCAGAGATTATGTTGTTGCCTAATTTTGTGGGCAGCTTACATGACAGTCTCCAAAAGTCTTGAATTTCAGAACCTGATGCTTTCTGAAAATCAGATCCACTTAATATATTTCTAGTTAGGCACTCATAATTAGGATTGGACAACAGCACCACTTTACTGGTGGGAATTCTGGCTGTGATGGGCGCGTCCATTTCCTCACCACATTAACACTGCGTAGAAAAGGTGACGCTTTTCTCTGTATTCTCACAGTATCCAGGCTGATGTTTGGGTGTGCGATCTCACTTTTCTCATGGTCCAAGTATGATCATGATACTGTTTTCTTTCTCTTGTTCCAGAGACACTCCATGATGATTTGAATTCAGTCTGCTTCCTGGCTTTACCTTTCAACCGTATGAAGCTTAATAATGACACTGATCTCCCTAAGAAGGGGTTTTCAAATCCATTACTCTAACGTTTGTATTTGACAGCAAGTTTTAGTGAACTAGTTTCTTTCCTGAATAAGCATTTGACATAGAACAGCTTGATCATTGCCAAGATCCTGCAAGGATACACAAGCCCATCGTGTAATGACTCTTCCCCTCTCTATGCAGCTGCTTCTCCTGCTCTTTGTGGAGAAGCTCCCAGCTCCTCCATTGAAATCCATGAACCCAAAGGAAAATCCACCCGTGATCCATTACTTTAGTCAATCTTTGATTCATTAGAATAGAGGGGGGTGAGATAAACTAGAATTAAAAAAAAAAAAACAAACCAAAATCACAACAACAAAAAAACCCCAAACTAATACAAACATCAGTTAGTGAAGTGGTAAGAGCTTATAATAAGAGCCCTTCAGTTGAGATATGCTTCCAGGAGAACAGGAGTGGTGAGTGTTTGTTATCGATTTTGTGCTTACTGAAATCTGGATTTGCCATAACTTATTTTAGTCGTAACGCACATGAGCTGTGTTTTGTCTTTCAAGAATGGCCTTAAGTCTGTCCAGTTGAATAAAACCATGTTGAATAAGAAAGTCAGTCTGGGTTAGGGAAGGTGATTCGAGAGCAACATAGGCCTGTGTATTTTTCTGGTCTTTCTTGGCTGGAAAAGGGTAAATAGCTTTTGTTCTTAGCCTTTTTCTTCAAAAAAAAGAAGAAAGATAGATAAATGATTGCAGGTAAGCAGATATTTAAATAAACCATGTTTGGATACATTTTGATAATTTTTGTAAATCTTCTCTTGTGCTTTGTTTGTAATGCATGTTCTGTAAGTTCTGCATTGCTAAAGGGTACGTTATTAACTGCTGTGGGCTGAGTGAAATTCTGGGATTTGTAAGAATAAAATACGACTTCTTGTTTAGTTGTCTTTAGCAGCTTCCAATTATCTGAGCAGAAGAGATAGATTGTAAGGTACATTTTCTGTATTTCTTCTTAGAAAAAAAATACAGTGACAAAGGATTGGTTCATCTGCCTGATAATAACCATCAAATCACCAAAACAGTTTATTTTTATGGGTCTATTTTTTAAATCTTTTCTGCTTCTACAGGAAAGTTTCTCTCCTGTTCTTTGATTCTGGTGTTAGTCTTATCTTTCTTTCCCTGTGATTAGTTAATGACTACTTCCATTTCTATAGCAATCATGTTACTATTGTTTTTATGTCTTTGTGCCCAGGGCGACTGCTGTCTGTCAACATACTTCTTGTTTTCTTTTTTAATTAGTAGCTGGAAACACCTAGTAGAAAAGCATAAAAGGACATATTACTATGTTCTGGAGCAATGACTATGGCATAGCTTTGAGGAACTATTCTGTAAAGCTATTAAAAACACTTTAAAAGCCTTAAATATTTTAAAACATTAACATTTAAAAGGGTGAAATGATTTATGACCTGGATATTTTTCTTCAGTAATTGCAGCAACTAGAGAAATAGATTGAAGAAAAGATAAATGTGCGGTTATGATACTTTAGCCAGATGGCATGGGCTCTATTTTCTGTTCTATGACAGCTCTTTTTAATTGTACAGACAACTAATTTGATTTTCTTGTTCTTCTATTTATTTCAAAGAAAGATGGAAAGATGTCAGGTCACATTCAACTGACAGTAATTGCTTTAAACCTTCAATAACCATTCTTGATTTCCTGGCAAGTATAACTTAAGTCTAGATAAATAAGAACAGTGTGAAGGAAGGATGAAAGGAAGCATTACTCCTTCTAGATAAAGAAGCAGGTAAAAGTGTCTATTAAATAAAAACCAAAGCACTTAACAAGAAGAGAGAAGAAAAAATTTATGGAAAATGTAACCAAAGAAGCTGTGGTCACTTGTGAAGGAGAGAAAAGTGAAACGGTCTTTCAGATCAGCAGCCTTCTGATTTGCAAATTCACGCCAAACAAGAAAAGACCTTGGAAACAATAAAAAACCCCACAAAAAACAACAGAGAGAGACTATACGCAGAACACTTAAAGAGTGACAACTGAAAATGAAACACTGCACTAGACACTGACACATTTGCCAGCACAATAGAAGTGAAAGATGCCAAACAAAAAGTTCAACTAGAAAGATGCAGGTGAGGATTAACTTATGGGGAAATACTTAAAGGTCCTGATGGTCACAATGAGGAAATATCATTAAGTTTCTGTTCTCTGAAATAAAAGGAAGTTGTAAACACAATGACAAAGAAAGGTGACCAAAGTGACTGTGGCATCTGAGTGTGTGTTATACTCTGTTCAGAGGCGGACGAGCCTTCTATATTATCCAAAGCAGAATAAAGGAAACAACTGCTAACAAATAAAGGAAGCACAAATTGAATTTCATAAAGGAAGATCAATTCTTCCACCACAATTCCTCAAGCTACTGTCCGTAGGTTAATTTTGATCCTGGAAACAGTAAACCACAGAATAATTTTAATTTCCCTATTGCAACCAGAAGAACACACACTCTCATCTCGGCTTAAGCAGCCAAGCCAAAGGAATCAGGAGAAAATAAACATAAAAGCAGTTTAGCCAACTGTTCACTGAATTAAGTGAAAAGCTCTGTAACAACCTTACTAGTGACTGTCCTTAGATTTTCTTTTCATCTGAAAGGCTGGGTATCCTTTGCAATAACAAAAGACTGACAAACCCTGAAAAAGAGTGTTAAATGGAAAAAAGAGAACACAAGATGTTCCTCATTCAGTTTATAGGTGTAAAGGCAGTATTTAGGCAACTACCATCCCAATACATTTGCGAATATCTTGGATATTATGGTATGCCATGGTAACAAGGAACTTCATCAAGGGTTTATATAAAGTTTTACACAAGGAAGTAGAAGTTGTGTCCAATTTAGATTTTGGCAAGAGTAGAAATCAGTATCTGTTACTTCTGGTTTGAATTGTTGCTGACCTCACTGAGAAAAAAAGCGAAGATGGGTACAGAACAGGCACTGCTGGAAAATCTTGGCTGTGCTGCCAGCACAGCATAATAAACTGACACAAGAAGATTTTCAGCACCACAGAAAAGATATGAGAACCAATCCCACAGCTTTTAAACTCATTCTTTCAGAAAGGAAAAGGGTTAAGGAAAAGCTTCAGTTTTCATACCTTCTAGGAAGTATGTTACCAGTTGACAATGAAGCAACTGCAACCATCGTCTTCAACAAGACTTGGTTGCTGAAATATGCAACCTAAAGGCCTTCCAACTTAGCTGCTGTTCCACCTTCGCTTAGGAGAAAATACAGAAAAATATCAAAATGTATGTGTCCACAAAACAAAAGAGCCTAGAAGGCAGATCTTCCTTGTGGAGACCAGACTATGTCCATGGAGCAGTTTGCAGTACAGTGTTTTAGCTCAGAAATCGTTTCAACCAAACATGACTGTACTGTTTCCAGATCCAGGCTGGCTTTATTCAGGCAGCTCAACTCATTCAGCTCCTCAGTATTTCCAGTTCAAAGGTTAACAATACTACCAGTATGAGTTGAGGTCTGTCTGCATCCACTGGTGTGGTCATGTCCTTTAGTCAAGCAGACCAAAGCCCACTTTGGTCCCTGTGCCTTGTGTTTCCTGTTGGCTAACTCTAGGCCTTCAAAGACAGTAGAAAACATCAATTATAAGGACTTAGTCTAAATCTCGGCCTAAATGCCTTTGAAAGTAAATTCCTTAGAAAATACCAGGTATTAAGTAGTATTAAATTACAACACGTTTCAAAAGAACTTGGCGGTGTCTTTACTGGACCTTTCTGAGACATGTTAAGAAGAAAGCCCGAGGCACAATTCAGTTGTCCAAACACTGGCACCCAGCTTGCCATGGTACAGCCCCCAGGGACTCCCTCCTGGGCTCCAGCCATTGCTCCTGAGAGGCCTGGGTGTGCTGGACCCATGCCATCTGCGGGTGGACAGTTTGCATGCCCCAGGTTCTTACAGGTGGGATTAGACACCTACATTTGGCAACCAAATTGAGCCCTGTTTGTGGGCCAAAATGGCAGGGATGCAAAAGGAACATGAAGAAGAATCTGACTCAAAGAGACCTCTCCTCAACAGGGCTCAAGAGAGAAATATTTCACATCACAGGTCTTCAAGGAGTACTCCATCCTGCACAGACAGGCTTTGGTGAAGCCTTTTCATATCCTCAAGTAGCACCAGTCTAAGTAGACTGGTTCAGAAAGGAGGATGCTTCTCATTTCCCAAATGTTGGAAATGTTCGTCTGTTGATTTTCTTTAACAGCTTCAGGAGCCTTAAGTGGGAGAAGAGACAGAAATGCAAACAGGTACATTTCCTGTGAAGCACAAAACTAAGCATTCACTTTCAGAACCATGTACTTGTTTTTGTATAGACTGGATTTTTGCAGGCACCTTGCTTTTTTGTTTCGGTTGGGTGGCTGTCTTCTGGAGCATTATGCAGTTTTGGTGGTTGTAAAGTCCTTCAGCTGCCTCAGAGATTCGTCTCCTGGAATAACAGAGTGTTTGGGTTTGGTTTATCTTGCAATATTGTGTTCTTCTTTTCTGTAGACAGCACTCATCTCTTTCCTTGACAAGGTGAACCAGAACGAGTAGTTTTCACTCCTCATGGTTGCCAGTCTCACATTCCAAATTGCTGTGTATGAGAGAGGAGAGAATCCCTGATAAAACTGCTTTCAAAATGGAATATATTTGTACATAATACTTAAAATAACTTACCAAAATTTCTGAGTCAAGCTATGCTCATGACTCCATGAGACTGGGAAGCAGAGCAGTTATGAGTTTTGTTCTGAGTAAATTTCTCAGAAATATCTGCTATAGGTTTGGCAATCATACATTGGCAATGACAGAGCAAAAAAAATGGACATATGAATTCATGACCCATCAGTGTGAAACTGCCATGAAAAGGCATGGTGGTTTTTCATGTTTGAAAAAAATTAGTTAAAACTGGAATAGGTGTAGGGAGTGTCTACTAGGACATTCCTGTCCTGTGAGAGGAGGTAATTATAGTAGAAGTGAAGTTGATTCTACGTCTTACATAAGTATTTATCAAGGAATAAATACCTTCAAATAGATAGGATTTCAGCTAGAAAGACAAAGCATAAGACCAGAAAAATGTAAAGTTGGCATGAATTCACTTAGAGGGGAAATTAGAAGAAATTCTCTAAAGTAGGGGAATAAGGTTCTGCTACAGCTTTTCTTTAGAAGGAACTGTGACAGCAAAAAAATATAGGTAATTAGCATTGTTTTATAAAAATTGAGGCTTATGTGAGCAACCTCTGTGGACCTACATGGATCGTACCTCACCAGAAAGCCATTTGGAATCTGTTGGCCAGTTTTAATTAAAGCTGACATAAAAGAATGGGTTTTAAAGGTAATTATATTCCTACCGTTTTCATGAATATAGGGGCTAGGTACAGTAAAGAGAACCCATATGGGAACCAACTGAGGGAAAGGCTTTGGTGTGAACTCATACCTTCTCAGCCACCAGCATGTCCTGGGCTCACTAGGACATTTAAATACCTTATGAATGCTCACCCACGGGAAAAACATCGAGCAGAGCACACACTTTCTCAAACACAGAAACCTCAAGCTATGTAGGAAACCAGGTTTCCATAGTTCCTGTGGTCACAGCACTACATTTCTAGCACTGGAGCCTGATCCGCTGTGAAAGGGATTGAACAACATCTCTGTCTGCAGGAGGACTCATTTTGATGACTGAGAGAATGCGTTTTCTGACCCCTTTACTCACGCTGTGTGAAACTGGACACGTAATTTCATTCTTACATGACCTCCAGCATTACAGCATTTGTGAAGATTGACTCCTCACAAAGCAGACAATCTGACACCTTCAGCTGGATCATATTTTAAAGTGTTTGAATTAGATCTGTTAGTAATAGTGGCTTTGTGTGTGTGTGTGTGTGTGTGTGTGTGTGTGATATTAATGCTGAACAGTTACAAATTTGTCCCTGTCTGGATGTATTGATTGTTTCAAACACACTGAAATTTTTAGAAAGTTTGTACTGTACTGAGAAATCACAGGTAGAGGAGAAATTACCTCTTTGGTCGTTTTATATTTCACAATTATGAAATATTTCTGTGGCAACTTCAACAATAGCTTTCATGGAACAGGAAAAACAAAGAGTTTATTTTTAGGTGCTCCTTTGGTATATCCTATCCCTTAGGGCTGTGCCTATTTCCTCCCTTAATAATTTTCATCCATCCCGCCAAAATGATGGACATCTTAACTTCATTGCTGGCTGAATCCAGGGTAAAGCAGATAACTAGATGTTTCCCAAGGTTCTAAATTCACAAGCGCTCTTTGTACTTTGCCATGAGGAGGTCGGACATGTACAGATGTAGGTGGGTGCAAGGAAGGGATCCCTCCCATTTCCAACCCATTGCCAACAGAGGCCCAAGAAGCTGGGATAAATTGTTTTTCCGTGGCTTGGTGACAGATGTTCCAGTAGGCATCGTCTGATACCCAGTGACCAGCCGTCATCAGAGGGGCAGGAGAAACATGCTTGTAACATTACGAATTTACTTCTGTTGACAACCCTGAAAAACCCTTGAAAGCAGAAGGCGGCTGGCGAGTTGAATGCACTCTTGTGCTCAGACAGCTCATGACAATCTTCCCGTTGTTGCCATTTCTGCGTCAGACGCGCCGGCTGTTTCTCAACTTACGTACTCTTCGGCCGTGAGAGCTCATAAGCAGAACCTTTGCTCCTTGTGCTCCTTCTCCCACTGCACTCCCAGCTCCTGGCTTGGATTTGTGAGGACCGCCTAGCATGGATGTTGAATAGGAGCAGTAGCAACAGCAGCAGTAAAAAATAAAGGAAATTTTACTTAGCGCTTTGCCTAATGTCAGACCGTAGGTACTTACGTGATCTCTGTTACACAAATCGTGAGCAACTTTGTAGATTATCAGCGGCATTTAGACAACTACATCCCTCATTCTGACAGGAGTTAGGCACTTCAATGCCTTTAAGGATTTGTGCCTCTGGGGCTTATTCCAGATAACAGTAGTCTATGGCAGAGTCTGTGGGAGATAAACTTGAATTGCCCACATCTAAGAGCTGGGGGAAGGGTGGGCAGTACCACAGGCAGAAGGAGCTCAGCTTTCCCCGCCTGCAGTGTGCCTGGCCTCTGCAGAAAGCCTGGAAAAAGCCTGAAGAGTTGGCATGCAGGCGGCATTAAAAACGACTGTATCTCAGGTCAGATGGGAGCCAAGGACCACGGGCGGGAGTTGGGCACGTTAGAAACTGCAGATCCAAACCTGTGTCTCTGTGGAGGGAGGGCAGGGGTGTGTGGGCACAGCTGTAGGGCTGGAAGGGCACCGGTGATATTCACCACCCTTCACAACCAGTGAGCGCCTTGCAAGTTACTGGAAACCCAGATGTTCTGTTTCACTTTGAGATTTTGGTTCCGTTTTGTTTTCACAGCAAAGGAGACACCAAAGTTGGGCAGGATTTAGGATTTTTTAAGAAGAACTCTGCTTTGACATATGAAATCCAGTTCTATTTTTATATGGGAAAGATTCATAATCGTTTTTGAGGATTCCCCATATCCTCTTTCCCTGAAATGCCTTTAAGTCAGCCTATCTACATGTGTGAAGAGGACCATTAGGTTTTCTGTTTGATGGCAAGGAGGCACATTTAAAGAAAATAATTTGCATTTTCTCATAATGAGCCACTGTCACTCATCAGTCGGCCGAAGTGATTCCATCCTGCAGACAGGTAGCTGCCAGACAACAGTCAAAGCAAGAGCCTGACCCTGCTGCTCTTGCTGGACGTAGACTTCCCTTGGAAATGGGATTGTATCCCATTAAGAAAGGCAGGAACTCGCCTTTAATAAGAACTAATAAGAAAGTTTATAAGAACTATTTCAAGAATAAGAATTGTTCTTTCAAGAGGTCTTTTAAGGAAAGATTAACTCTTTAAGAACTATTGAACGAAAGGATAGCATCAGCAACAAGGGATGGCAGCAGCAAATGGAATGAACACAAATATCCACGGGTACAAATACCATCTTTTTGGACTGACATGATCCTTCTAGAGTAGGAATAAAGTGGTTCAGCCTTTATTACTTTTTTAAGGGAAAGAAAGGCATGATATTTTTAAAGCCTCTGACGGAAGAGCATGTCTCCCAAACTGCCTTGGGAAACACTGCGGCTCTTCAGATGTTACTTATCTTTTCCTGCTCAGAAAA